>MJUU01016195.1:63062-120802 GCA_002080025.1 Modiolus philippinarum | reverse complement strand
TTTGGCCCCGTTCGGCCCCTCATAGCTGGGAAAGGAAACAAGTTACCAAAAATCTAATAGCTGAGTGCTATATTAATTTTTCGCAAGGAATCCATTGAAAAAAAAATGCATCAAAATCGGACTTTAAATAAAAAAATTATTTTTTTTGAGATTTGCCCCTGTTGGGCCCCATTTATCTCGTGAGTGGTACATGCTACGTGACATCCGTTGGCATACTCCAGATTGGAAATTTCCTGTGGAGCACACTGAAACAAACCCCATCAAAATCCAATAAATAATAAAGATTCTACAATCAAATATGTGAAAACACCTCATTTAACCCTTTTTTGGCCCCTAATTCTGAAATGGGTGGGGCAAAAACCTAAAGGAAAACAACTTTTCTCAAGAATGTTCCAAGAAACATCATACTAAGATTTGAAAACAATCCATCCACTAGAACCAAAGTTATGCTGTCCAAAGACACAAAAATACCTAATTTTACCCCTTTTTGGCCTCTTTTTCAAAAACGGGTTGGGCAGGGAACGCGAAAATAAGACCCGGGCTTAAGCTTGTGCCAACAAACATCATACTAAAATTTGATAACAATCCGTTCACTAGAACTAAAGTTATGCTGTCCACAGACGCCGACGCCAGCGCCATACCATAATACGACCGCAAAATTTTTGCGGTCGTATAAAAAAAAAAATGCTGATGCATAGAAATGATAGAAACGCCAATTAGAATTACTCTTTTATATTAAAACCTTCCTGTTTTGTGTTACATATTTTTATAAATAGGGATTCTCTTGTTTGTCTGTATGCTTGATTTTCTTTTCTACTGATTTCTATTCCTACATATTTGAAATTGTCAATTGAATGGCCAGGAGAATTAAAATGAATAGCAACTGGTTTGTCTTTAAATCTTTTTTTCCGTACATCGGTTAAGTGATTCTGCATTCTTGTCTTGACCATGGTCTCTGTTTCTCCCACATAAACAATGTATTTACATTTTGAGCAATAAATTCCGTATACGACATTAGATGTTCTACAATGAATGTTGCTATTACAGTTAATAATGGTTCCAGATTTTGTTCTAACTTCTCCGGTATAACGTCTCTCACAAATAACACAATCCCTTCCACATTTTCCGTTATTTTTTTTGTTTTTGACATGAGGGTTCTTACCATTATCTTTCATAACTTTGGCCGTTTTTTCATGAACAACAATGTCAGCTAGATTTTTGTCTCTACGAAAAGCACAGAGAGGTTGTTCATTGAAAATTTTTCTTAACCTTGGAGATTTTTTCAAAATATGGTGATGTTTACGCAGAATTTTAGCAACTTCTGGTAGTGCTCGGCTGTAAGTTAATACAATTGGTACACGTTTTTGTTTAATATTTTTAGACTTTTTGCGGTATTTGAGTGTCTCATCTCTATCAACGAAAAGTCAAAGTCAGATGATCTCCCCTTCCTGGTTTCTGACAATAATTATATTCCTTCATGCACATCTCCTAATAGTGTACTTACTTTGTGTGAAGTTTCATTAAATTCTTTCAAGTGGTTTTAGAGGAGTTGCGCTTACGAGGTAACCCATACATGGGGAATCAACGAATAGTCAAAGTCCAATTATCTCCCCTTCCTGGTTTTGGACAATAATTATATTACTTCATGCACATCTCCATATAGTGTCCTTCCTTTGTGTAAAGTTTCATCAAAATCCTTCCAGTGGTTTAAGAGGAGTTGCGCTTACGAGAAGTGTGGACAGACGGACGGACAGATGGACAGACAGACAGGGTGATTCCTATATACCCCCAAAACTTTGTTTGCGGGGGGTATAAATACATTGTTTATGTGGGAGAAACAGAGACCATGGTCAAGACAAGAATGCAGAATCACTTAACCGATGTACGGAAAAAAAGATTTAAAGACAAACCAGTTGCTATTCATTTTAATTCTCCTGGCCATTCAATTGACAATTTCAAATATGTAGGAATAGAAATCGGTAGAAAAAAAATCAAGCATACAGACAAACAAGAGAATCCCTATTTATAAAAATATGTAATACAAAACAGGAAGGTCTTAATATAAAAGAGTACTTCTAATTGGCGTTTCTATCATTTCTATGCAACGGCATTTTTTTTCTCTCTAAATAATTTGTGTAAGGTATCAAGATCAAGATTAGCGTTATCTGTGACGTAACGTTGTTTTTTCTGTATCTAGTGACATTTTTGTTTTGCATCTGATGAAGACGGCTGTGTCGTTGAAATATAATGCAAATACTGTGTTTAATATTATAACTCTCCATGAAGAAACATTTTTGTTTCATTGAGATTCTATAAATAGGGTTTTTTTTTTTTTTTTTAAATTGCCCTCAGGGCAAAGTCAAGGTCAAAATGTCTACAAGTATGGTACTTCCAGAAAGCTCTCACCATACGGAAGTCACAAACAAACAACCTATCACTAAACAACTAACTTCTACAAGCAAGGTTATAGTTTAAAAAAAAAAATTGCCCTTATGGCAAGGTCAAGGTCAAAATGTCTAAAAATATGGTGCCACCAAAAAAGCTATCATCATAAGGAAGTCATATATCAAAATTGAACACCTTACCATTAAGTGTCTACATTCTAGAAACAGTTAATTTTTTTTTAATTGCCCTCAGGGCAAGGTCAAGGTCAAAATGTCTAAAAATATGGTTCCATTAGAAAGCTATCATCATAAGGAAGTCATATACTGAAATTGAACACCAACATTCTAGAAACACTGTTTAGGTTTGTTTTTTTTTTAAAATGCCCTCAGGGCAAGGTCAAGGTCATAATGTCTACAAATATGGTACCAACAGAAGGCTCTCGTCATAAGGAAGTCACATACCAAATACGAACACCCTACCACTAAAAGCCTACATTCTAGAGGCAAGGGTAAAGTTTTTCAAAACTTGCCCTCAGGGAAAGGTCAAGGTCAAAATGTCTACAAATATGGTACTGCTAGAAAGCTCTCATCATCAGGAAGTCACATACCAAATATGAACACCCTACCACTAAAACCCTACCATCTAAAGGCAAGGTTTAAGTTCTTCAAAAATTGCCCTGAGGGAAAGGTCAAGGTCAAAATGTCTACAATAATGGTACAACTAGAAAGCTCTCATCATAAGGAAGTCATATACCAAATATGAACACCCTACCACTAAATGCAAGCCTTCTAGAGGCAAGATTAAAGTTTTCTTAAAATTGTCCTAAGGGCAAGGTCAAGGTCAAAATGTCTACAAATATGGTACCATAAGAAAGCTCTCATCACAAGGAAGTCATATACTTCATATCAACATCCCATCTCTTAAGGTGTCTGTTCCACAAGCAAGGTTAAAGTTTTTGCTGACGATGCCGACGACGCCAACGCAGGGGTTATGACAATAGCTCTCGGGATATTCGTCCCGGCGAGCTAAAAACCAAATACAGGTAGATCTAGGATTTCAGTGGTATATGACAACTCTCGACTGGATTTGAATATATAAAACTATTACTACATGTAGAAATTTTACACTTGACACAATTGGTGTTACTATTATAGACAAAAAGCTCAAATAAAACATGTACATGTATATAATTTATTTTTAACTACATGTAGTCAGACATTATTTCCTGTATACTTGTATTAAGTGATACTTGAGCACTCACTTCCTGATCAGACCAGAGTTTATTTGAGAATAACTGATTTCATAATAAAATTCAATCTTAAGAAAAGTCTTTTGACTAATTACGGGTAAATTTTGCTGGTCACTAGATTAGTTATCGCTCTATTGTTTTTGTCTATTTGTAAACCCCTCTCCAAAAGTCTACTATTTTTTCTTCTACACCAGACAAATTATCAGTGTCAAAAACTACATCTAAATAAAACCTCTCATAGTATATTTCTACATTTATATTCCAATAAAATGATTCTCTAAAACAAGTAAAACAGTCATGGCAAAACCATCAAACTATTTACACACAAATACATAGAGTAAACAATGGCTAACCTAGTATCTACCCTTTCTTCCCCAAAGGACAGGGCATATTGAATGAAGCAATCCATATGGAAAGTGACCTATAATAAAAATATATTACCTGTTTTTCAACCTATCAAGACATAAAATACTATTTAACTGTCAATAGAGATAAAATTTTGATTAATTGGTCCACAATATAAATTTTGTATCACTCCAATCATATTGGTCCAATGTGCTGTATAACTGGTTATTTTCATGGGTCACAAATTAAGTATTTCTTTAAAAATTGTTTGATTTTATTTACGCAAACTTAAGAATTCACGAGTATTTATTAGATGTTTTAAAGAGTCTCATAAAATCATATTCCTATAATGCAACTTTCATGACATCAGGGAATCGGGATCAAGCGAAATCTAAAGTACCTATGAAAATAACCACTTACATTGTAGTATGCATTAGGAGAATAGTACCAGAAGTACTTGAAATCTGCAGAATAGTTTACCTGTTGTTTTAATTCTTCTACTTTGCCACTATCACCACCTCCTCCTGAACTAAGTGAATTATTACTGTTAACCATTCGTGGCTTTGATTGTTGTATTTGTGAAGGACTCTTTGTATTTGATGCTGAACGAACTGAAAAAAAAAAGAAAACATGAAAGCATATACAAGATTTCAAAATATCTTTATACCAATTTTCAATACACAAAATTAAGTTCCTGTAAAAGTGAATATGGGAAAATAATGTCGAGATATCAGTTCAAGTGATACTGTCGTGATGATTATTGGTTTTGTTACAACGGCAATTTTTAGTGAGTACTGCACCCAAACCTAAAAGTAATTCCAAGACAAAGAAATTCCCACTTTGTCACATGTATGTTTTTCTGTATCAACTATATTTTTTGTGCATCATATATTTATATTTCTGCTAGCAAATAGTGTCACAATAATTCTGCTTGATGATTTCCACAGTTTTTCAGTTTGAATAAGAAGAACATCAGATGTTATGTTCAACCTCATCAGAGACTAAATTATATTCAACTGATCTGATCAAGTAAAACTCTCTAGTTAGAAGCTTATTTTTATTTTACAAATATCTTTATTTTTTAGTTGTCATACTATAATGGGTAAATCACTGAAATGGAAATATATATATACAGCCCTATCTGAAACGTCATTATGTGTCATAGAATAATAGGACCTTGCATTAGAAATCCGATCTGGATATCTTTCACAAGTGTAAGAAAGTTCGTCTTTTCTCGAGTTGAACATTTAGAAACTAAAGGAAAAGATATAGAATTTCTTACACAAGTGTCAGATATCCAGATCATGATCATAGTTTCTATTTATTAAAAAAAAAATACGACAAGAAACATCTGGCAACATATACTGTGCCAGTAAAGTTCTCACCATTTGAGTGCATTGGCGGATCCAGACTTTCTGTTAAGGGGAGCCCGACCAATATTTTTTCCAAAAGGGGGGCCCAGAACCCAATTTGTGTACAAACCCCTAAAAATTTTAAATATTTTCTGACCTAAGGGCCCCCCAAAATCCGCCACTGCATTGTGACATCAGTTATTTTATGACTATTAGTCATGGTTACGATTTGTTGCATCACAAAATGAACATTAATGGCGGGTGGTCGACCCCACACAGGTTGTCTTCCACTTTAAACCACCATTTACAGAAGAAGTGTTTATACTGACCTGGCTGTCTTTGTGGTGGGGGTTTTTTGGCTGCTGGAGAAGCTCTGTTCATAGGTTTAGCAGGAGCAGCTCCTACTTGCTGTCCGTCCCGTGCTGCTACAGGATCATATTCATTTCCTTGGTAATTAGCATCAAAAAAACGTTTAAACCACTGTACAAATTCAAAATTATCTTGAAACCGACCTTTCACTAATCTGTCCACTGGTATTACCTGTTATTAGATTTAAAATCAAAATACATGTTGTAAATTCCAAATTTGGAAGGCATCAATTACAATTAAGGTGAAAAACAATGACGCTCAAGACTTATAACAATTATTAATACTATCTAAGAAGCAAAAGTTTGCTCTGGGCTTTATTTTCGAACATAAAAAAGTCCCCTAACTTTACAAGCTTGCTATGGGTTCAATGTACATGTAATACATATATTTATATATTTGTGTATATTTAATATTTAAGTAAGACTATTTTTTAGAATGAAAAAGAAATATGACACAGAACTTATTTTTTTATCCATCAAATCAACAATGCTTATCAAATATTTACATCTGACAATTTCTATTTGGCTAACCAAACATTTTTTTAACTAATATACTCAAAGAGATAGTAAAGGTTTATCATGATATCCCCCGTTTAAGAATTTTAAAAATTAATATATCTAGAGCCATTCTCAACTCTGACTCAAAATAAAGTATGGTTCATGTCAACTGGTATTTAACTTGCATACCAAGTTTGAAGATGTCATGTAATCTTGTTAAAAGTTATGAAATTGTAACTCCAGCATTTCTTGTAAACAAATAAAATTTTGTACAAGGGAGATAATCCCTTGCTTAATTCAAACTGAATGACTGGGTTGGTGATAAAAATCTGCCTTTGTTTATTCATTGTTGCATCAACTCATCACATTCTAGTTTTCTAAATGTCTACTGGTAGACATCACTACCAGTCCAGGTACCCAATCAATACCCAAGACTTTTCGTACAAACCAAATCCCCTTAAAAAGGAATGGCTGAACAAGAACTTTCAATGACTAACAGAAAAATAATAATCTATACTTCGATAGGGAAAATCATCCCAATATGCTGTTAGTCAGATAACATAGTGTACATAATCTTACCAGTTTTTGTGCATTTTATTAGTTTAAAACTATCAAGTTTTGTGCATATACAGTACAAGCAGAGATATTCAGTTAAAAATCACCAGACAATTTTCACCCTTGTCACACCGGAATTCACAGCTATTGTCGGTGTTTGTCCGGCAAAATGTTAGGTGAAATTTCACCCCAAAAATTGTAGGCAATTTTCTTTGATGTTGGGTCAATTAATAAATGCCGTTGAATGTCGGACTTCCACCAGAATTGTCAGAGTTTTAGTGTCATATTTGTCTCTTTAAAAATTTCAAGTTTTAGGCTAATATCAACATAATCAAGAGGAAAATAAACTGAAAGGTCGTGCATAGCACGATACTTGGCAATCACCATTATCTGGTAAACGTTAGGAAACATGCATTCTGATCAAGAAAAAAATCTCTTTCTGGTAACGATTTTATCATTGAATTATATTAATGGCACATTTTTTCCATATTTTATTTTTATCGACACGTAACATTAAATTAAAGATTTGCTGTTTAAAGGTATTAAAGAATTGTATGTAATTTTACAACTGGTTATGGAGATTTGTTTTTTAATTATAATTACAAATGACATTTTTCACAGATAAAAGAATTTCTTATGAATTTAAAGACAAGCTTGTGATGATCAACAAATGTTAAAATAATTATTTTATCATGTTCTTAACATTCTTTCTCAAACACATAATGTCATTATTCTAGGTGTCAATAATTTAATGGTTGTAAAGCGAAGTTTGACTCTGTCGCTAGAGTATAATAACATTTATATGTCGAGAGACATCCGATAAGAGATACATTTTTCTGCATGTGTGTAACATTACACATCGCCTACAACTAGCATGTAGTTTACTGTCCTTCCAGGTATTTATAAATAGACTGGAAAAGTCGGTTATTTATAGAACAGTGACTGTCGCTTACGTTACAGAAAAGAAATAAAAATAAAATTACCCATTTTGCGAAAATGACCACAATTTACGATCTCAGCATAATTTGTCATTAGTTCAGTGATAGCGATAACTGTAAACACTTTCACTTTGAAGATGTGTTTTGCTGTTTTCTCAAACATTAAGGCTAAAGATTTTTGTGACCAATCAATATACTGTGGATGCACTTTTATTCGTGGACATCAATTTTCGTGGTATTCATAAATATCATTGATTCGTGGGTACTTAAATTCGTGGTTTCGAAATCTGTGCATCAAACTCCAGGGAAAAATGCATTTCGTTGGGAACTTTATTTCGTGGCTTTAGCAGACCACGAAATCCACGAAAATTGGAACCCCACAAACAATTATACTTTCACAGTACTTGGCATCACTTACGTGATTGCCAAGTAATTATTGTGATGCTGAAAATGACGACCGGTTTTCTGTGGCGAACCCTTTCGAAAGTCGTATTTTCACATGAAGACAAATGAATAGCTTCGAGGAAACATATACCTACGAAAAAATATCTCCTCAATTTCCATTCGACTGAGAATACTTTCAAAACGTAAGCCTCTGTAGATTCTAATACTGACATGCTTTAATATTTAGGCTGCACAAATTTCTATTTTTATGACAATCAAAATACAGTTTTAGCAGATTCCCCTGAGAAATATAGGAACTGACGTATTGCTGGTGACAAAAATAGAAACCAAAAGATCTAGTGCCAAGCAAAATTCACTGAGGCATTTCAGGATTGTCAAATTATTATCTCAGCAAAAATGAATTTTTATACTATTGGCAAGCTCTCTCAGGTTAAGGTAGAAAAATGAAAAAGTTATCTACTCGATCAAGAATTTCACCATCTGTTGAGCGTAGCATGCTTTTATGGAATGTTTTAAGCAATTTTTGGAACTGAATATTCACTGAAATATTCCTGGCAAGAGTTTTGGAATATTGAAATTCTCTGAAACTTTTGTTTGTTTGTTTCAAAGTTATTTATAGCATGCTATTTATGAGTCGTCACTCACAAAGATTTACTTTGACCCAACAAAACCAAATTACGCAAATTTTTGGCTGATGTCAGTGTAAATTATTTATTAAGTAACAAATCATTTTACATAATATGATCTGATCTTTTAACAATTTTCAGTTCTGGCAGTCACATAATTCACCATGATTACGTTTCTGCCATACGCATAAGGTAATATTTTTTTTCAAAATATCCTCTCGATCTTACGACTTAAGTATGAAAAGCAACCTTTTCCAAAATCATACTGCACTTAGAGATAATAACTTCGTATACACAAATAGATAAATATTGACAAGTATAATTAACAACAGCAGGTGAGTTAATCCTCTGTTTATCAATTTCTCGGACATCCATGAATGTCGGTGAGTGTCAGGTTTGATGTCGGACATTCACCCTGTTTCACCCACAATTTACTAACGTCGGATTTGAGTGATTTTTAACTGAGTGCCTCTGTTTGTACTTCAATTAATTTTAACCAGAACAGTTCCCATCACCTAAGTTGGCATTCACATGCAGATTGTGTTACTTTCATTATAAAGGGATATTTCTTAACAGTATTTTAAAACCAAAAGTTTTTCACACACTTGTAGCAAGGCAATATATCTGTAACACACTGGGCTGAAAAACTAATAGAAATTTGTATTTTTTATACTTAGTAATAAGTCTTCCAGGGAAGACATATTGTCGCCTGCATATTAACAAAAAATATTCTAAGTTCCGTCAAACAGGAAGTGGGCATGTGAGAGATCCAAAACTCTGTTACACTGTATAGGTCCACACACTGACACTCGACACCAAATTGCAAAAGGCTCCGATACATGGTTCCTGGGAAAAATGTGACACAAATTTTTGCGACGCTGCTGCTGCCACCACAAGACGACGGATAGTGATCACTATATGTCGTCACTGCGTGAACGCAAGGGACACAATAAAGCTAAACTACTTTATGTTCCATTCTATGACAAATACTGCCTAATAATTAATGAATTCATTTTTTTCCTTTTCTAAAAATGTTTTTGTGATTTTAACAAATTTATAGTCTAACTCCTAAAACTGATGAAGCCTACAGCTAAAACAAGTAAATGATCCAAATAATGTCTAAAATTTAAGCTAATATTGTCTTGGACAAAAGTATTCACACCTTAAGATTTTTTCTCATGTACTTCATATAATATTAAACCATTTAAAAAAAAATTATTGCAATATCAATTCCCATGAAATTGAAGTGGATTTTTCTATTTAACTAAGATTGGAATGCAGTTCAATTATTTGTTCATTTGGGCATTATTTTCTTTCATGTAGTTTAAAAGGGTCAATGATTGGAGGGGAAAATAGGATAGTTAATCACTATTTAAGCAATTAAAATTGCAATGTCAAAATTTGAAAATATTTTTTGTTTCAGAAAATTATACTAAAATATACTTACTTAAAATTCCGAGTTCATGGTAAATTTGATCAAAATTATGTGAGAATTGACCTTTCAATAATTGATGAAAATATGTTGTTTTATATGAAAAAACTATATTCAAGAAAAAATCTCAATATGCATATACTTTTGTCCAACATCATGATATCTGTAAGTTTAACATTGCATGGGAAAAGGAGGTCAGGTACATTGTAAAACTATGTCAAGTAAAGTGTTTGCAGAGATTTGTATGTCTACTGCCTACTGGGTTGAAATAAAACAAGCATAACTTTGAAGAAATTAATTTAAGCAATTTATTACCACCACCTAGCAAAAACACCTGCTTTTGTACAAAAATATTATTTGTTTAATTCAAATATTTCTTAACAATAAATATATCGTCCAACATTTGCCAAAAATATGTTAAGTAATAAATAATATTTGTTTAAAAGAAGTGAAGATCTATTTGAAAACAATTAATCTTGAAAACCTTACTGATAACTAAAACTTAATCGTACATGCTTGTATATCCTTACAGTATATCTAAATCTGAGGTCTTACCAAGAGAAGATAACTCTTGTGTGGACACATAAGAGGTATGGGAACACCACTCACCTTGTCCACGCCTTGTTTTTGAAATACTGCTTGCAGGATCTTGAAATTATGAATATATTCATGTTCTAATTTTGTACTAAATTTTACTTTTTTAAGCTGAACCTGACCTGAAAAATGAAAGATAAAATAAAATTGAAACAAGTCTACCATGTTTCACCTGTTTTTCCACCGTAGACTCTAAAACAGACATGGAACATCATTAATTGCCATAGTAAGCTTTGCAAAGCTATCCCAGCAAAAAATATTTCAAGTTAAATTTGTGCTTTGTTTTGTCAGAAAAATTACTTTTACTGTTTTCTTAAGAAAAGTTGATAGAACTATCCAAATATATTTGCTCAAAATCACATATGAAATTTTACAATATCTTTTTTTTAACGTATTTATTCAAAGCAGATGTTCCACATCAGTTAAACATATCTGCAGATCAATTTTCTATAAGGCAATTGATCTGCTTTGTATTAACAGAAAAACATGTGTAAATCTCAAAATATTTACAGCTATTTCTAAATTTCTAACAAGCAAATAAAACTGAGAACAGCTAACTGCAGTACGATTCTGAGGTTTACACTTGTTTTGTAGTACAGTACTTGCCTGTTACATTGCAACCCGGAATTGAAGTTTGCAAGAAGTAGCTGTGGCAAATATATTGCACACATTTTTTATAGAGAGAAAGCATATGGCTGAAACAGAAGCGGCAAGTCATTGATCACAGGAAAAGGGGGGCATTTTAACAAGCAAGTACTGCAAATATAAATACAGTCATGCCGAAAATGTTCATGCGTTAATTTTAAGGATTAGCACATTTCTGATTTTTTTTTAGAATAACATAGTAGTTGCGTTTTTGTAAAACTAAATTGGTAATAGCCGTAAAATCAGAAATTTGCTCAACAGACGGTTAGTAAAAATAAAATTCAATCTGACCATCCTCATAGTATGCATCCAATATATAGGTCTGAAAATGTCTCAGGAAAGAAAAGAACAATATTTGAAAGAAGTTAGATGACATTAATTTTTTTTTAATGTTTTTCTTCCATGCCCAAAAAGACAAATTCAGATAAGTGTCCAGTCTTTTTTATACAATACATATACATGTATGTACAATATCCAAAAGTGAAAGTATGGGAAATGATCAAATACAGAAATAAATATTGAACTATGCAAAATTTTTCTTTTAGTATAGAAATATATCGAGACAAAATATTATACAGGAAACTTTCCCATATGAATATAGACATTTTATCTAGTTATTATAGGTCATTTTTTTCCGTTCTGTGTCATCTAAAATCCTATGAAATTTCCCCGTCCAATCAGATATATATCAGAAACAGTAATGAGAACAGGAAGTCAGATAATATATGCAAATATAAAGTTGATAATAATATAATTTTGTTTGGATGGAGCCATGTTCTTTCTGTGTCCGCATCCAGTTGTCTCACCTTATCCGTTTGTGTTTTCTTGAATGCAATTTGTAGCAATTTGAAATTCTGTATGTACTCGTGTTCTAATTTGGTGTTGAACTTAACTTTTTTCAACATAATGGTTCCTGAAATTATGAACATAGCAACAACATGATCATTGTTTTTAATAACACTAAATCATATACCATATAGTGGGTAAATTTTGGGGAGTTTTAATTTATCCTATTTACGCGGATGGACTAAAATCGTGAAAATAAATTCAGCGAATATTTCATATATTCTTAGGATTTATACAAGACCTTTGACAATCCGTAAAAATTTAAAACGCTTCAAGTTTTGGCATCCCTTTTTCCACACAAATCTGTTTAATTTTTGACCAGCGAAAATAGCCAGCTATATGGTATTTATGAAGATTATTAAGGAAAATGGTACCGTTTTATAAGCTCCAGTTCAAAATCCTATTTCACAAAAGTGTAGTCTGGCTCCTTATTAACAACTATTTTCTGCTTCATTTTGAATAAAATGTCGTAAAATTTGTATAGTCATATAACTATAAGGTAGGAAATATTCAACTGAACTGAATTCATGATCAGGGACGGTATTATTTTGAGACAAATTTTATACCTTGCGAAAGAAGAGCGGAATTCTGTTAGAAATCACTAGTTTAACACACTTGTACAAGTAATGGAAAGACCTCCTTTCCCAAATGAAATTCATTTATTTTCAGAATCACACGTGAACACAAATAGGGAGTTTCATAGATTTCTAGGATAAGTAAAACACAACTTTCATAACATTATGCATATCTCTATGAAAAATAAATATACCTGGAAATAATATATCCATAAACTGACAGTATGCAGCACCTGTAAAATAAACAAAATAATCCTTAAAAATTTGTATTCAAACTACATATACAACTACAGTACAAACAGAGGCATTCAGTTAAGAATCACTCTGGTCCGACAATTTTCACCCTTGTCACCCCAGAATTCACAGGTTTTGTCGGTGTTTGTCCGGCAAAATTGTCGGAAAAATTTCACCCAAAAAAATGGTCGGTAATTTTCTTTGATGTTGGGTCAACTGATAAATGCCGGTGAAAGTCGGACATCCACCAAAATTGTCGGAGTTTTAGTGTCCTTATTGTCTCTACAAAAGTTTTAGGCTAATATCAAGAGGAAAAAATAAACTCAACGACAACCGGGTTTCATGTGACTTCCCTTTCAAAATTGTATTTCGGAACGTATTAATCAATGCCACGAATAAAAAATAGTAATGGTGGATTACATGATACCCCGCCACGTTTCACAAAAGTTCGAAGTATCAAGGGGCATAACTCCAGAACCCCTTGGACCTCTGAACCCATATTCGAACTCGACCTGAGTTTTGTGGTGAACAAGCTACATACCAAGTTTGAAGACTGTATGTTATTCCGTTCAAAAGTTATCAGTCGGAAACCTTCGGGGGACGGACGGACAAACGGAGAGACGGACGGACACACGACTGAGGGTATCACATAATACCACGCCACTACGTGTGGCGAGGTATAAAAAAGACAATTGGATGGCTTCGATGAAACTTATACCTATGTAAAAATATCTCCTCAATTTCCTTTTGACCAAGAAAAGTGGGTTAAAACACGTCTAATTTCAAAATGTAAGCCTCCGTAGATTCTCATACTGACATGCTAGAATGTTTGGGTTGCACGAAATTGAAGCATGGAATTTCTATTTTTATGACCAATCAAAATACAGTTTAGCAGATTCCCCTTAAAAATAGGCTCACACGTATTGTTTGTGACAAAAATAGGAGCCAAAGACGTGGTCTCTTCCAAAATTCGCCAAGGCATTTCAGAATAGCAAAAAGGAACTTTTATACTATTGGAAACTTCTTTTGGATAAAACACTTTTATGAGGATGTTAGCATAAAAAAATAAGTTCACCGTCTGTTGAGCGCGACATCGTGTAAAAAATAACAAATGCTTTCATGGAATGTTTAGTAATTCTTGGAACTGAATATTCACTGAAGATATGTGAATATTGATTTTCTCTGAAGCTATTTTTCGTGTGATTTTTTTTTAATTCAAAGTTATTAATAGTGTGCTATTTATAGGTCCTAACTCACTAAGATTAACCTTGACCTAACAAAACCAAATTACACAATTTTAAGGCTGATATTCGTGCAAATTATTTAATAAGTAACAAATTATTTTTTTATAATATGATCTTTTAACAACTTTGAGTTCTGACGGTCACTAATTCACGATGTTCATACCAATTATAAGTTATTTTCTGCCATAGGCATGATCTAATATTTTTAAAAAATATCCTCTCGATCTTCCGACTATTTGAAATATGAAAAGCAAGCTTTTCCAAAATAATTAACTGCACTTAGAGATAATTACTTCGTATACACAAGTAGATAAATGTTGACAAGTACAATTAACAACAGCAGGTGAGTTAATCCTCTGTTTATCAGTTTCTCGGACATCCGTGGATGTCGGTGAATGTCGGGTTTGTTGTCGGACATTTACCCCGTTTCACACACAATTCACCAAACGGATTTGTGTGAAAATTCAACTGAATGCCTCCATTTGTACTGTAAGTACATAATGTAATGTATTTGTGAATCCATAAAAAGCAGTCAACCAATTTTTTTTCTTCAATCATCATGATCATCAAAGAATTCTGCTCAAACCGGTGGTAGAGCTGTCTTTAACTTACTATGAGGTATGAGCAAAGCTCATTGTTGAAGGCCTCATGGTGACTTCAAGATGAAGATTAACAATAAAAGCATTGTTCCTTTGCATGTTTTTACCAAGTATTTGTAGAGACTTTGTCTCAAGCGCATTAACTATTCACCATTTAAGCTAATCTTATTGTCCAGGCAGTACCCTTGATTAAAATCTTCTGATCAACATGATCATTGTGTATTGGCATACCAACAAGATCAGCTTTACATGGAGCATTATGTCTGAGTTTAGCTATTACTATGTCCGTGTGATTAACACTTCATTATATCCGACAAAAAGTAAACTGTTTTTTTATTATGGGGATCTGTGAGGACTTCACTATAGCAGAAAATTCTCTAAAAGCAAATTCGTAATAAACTAATAAATTATAATGAATAATTAAAGTTTATGGCCCGGGATTAAACTTCGCTATATGTGTAAATTTGTTAGGCCAAAAAAAAAATTTATGTCTGTTTCCTGCTACCTCACTTTGAAAAATAGGGTCGGTCGGTCGGCATTTTATTTTATTTTACCAACTGTTTTTTTCGCGTTTTGTTGGGAAGATCCGGGAAAATAACGTATCCTTTCCGATCCGGTCCGTTAATTGTTTCAATTTCCGGAAAGAGCGCCATTTTTTTATTTATGTTTCATTGTTTTTGATCAGTTGGGTCTAATTTTAACGTAATTATGGCAATATTCAACAAAGTGTATAAGCGGCGTTACATTTTGAAGCTTGATTGTAATATTTTTCACCAAACTGCCAATAAAAATGTCTGGTTCTGCTCTTAACTTTTTCACTAACAGCATAAAATTTTTAGGGTCGGCAACAAAAAAACAGGGTCGGTCGGGAAGCAGGAAACAAGAATATATATTTTTTTTCGGCCTTATATGCATGTTCATTATATTCCAGTTTTACTGTATTTATATAGAGAGTGTATATATGGTAAAACCATAAACCTGTTCAACCCTACTACTAGCTTTTGCTAGTGCTGGTACCAAGTCCAGTCATCCAAGCATATCCTTTATGCTCGTCTTCGTCTTTCATTTATGTTTTTTCTAGTGCTGTTCTATTGTAAATTGTTGCCTCATGCCACAGTTATTGTAATTTTTGTCCATTGAAGGTGTTCGACTGGTATCCTTCTTTTTTAATATACAAGTTTGCAGAAACCAGTTACTCTATATATACTTACCGGTACATAATTCTTCTATTTTACTGTAATTCGTCTGTAAACTATCATTTAACCAAGCTAATATATCATGTCTACTGAGATTATCTGATGTCTGATTAGTACTATATACATTGACAGCCATGGTTTGGACTTTCCTGTAACGAGAACAAGATCATGTGTACTAAAATAACGGAAATCTTAAAACATGTACGTGTCTAGTTGATACTACATCACAGTCTGTACCACACCAATCTGAAATCAGACAAAAGTTAGGTCAATCAGTCTTACATGTCCTGTCAAACTGACAAAAACATGTTTTGTACTTGTATTCACGAAGACAGCAAAGTTTGGAACTTTCATGAGTGCACACAAGGTAGACGATTACACCTGGTTCCCAACAACAGACATGGCATAAGCACAGTTTGTATATACACACTCAACTAAGGGCAACCTAGAGTTCAAAGGTCTACAACTTGACACTTGCTTATTTCTGTCAGTAATAACAACAGGCATGTCAGACTATCACTATGCCAAAACTCCAAACTATACATGTACATAAGATTCTTCTGGCCAAGTGTTATTAAAAGGGAATTTACTTATTGAGTCAACACTTGATTCCATGTTCCAAGCCATTTGCAGATTCATGACTTCAGGTCTTGCAGCAATTGAATAGGATTGACATGTACCTATTTATTCCATTATATCAATTTTTTTTAATACTTAAGACAAATAAATGTACATTGTACAATTGTATAAAAAGAAAACTTGAAAATTACTTTGAATTTCTTCAAATTACTCGTTCTTTTAAAAAACAAGTAGACCATTGTGACATAAAAACCAAAACTAGCAAAAGAAATCAACCATTACTTCATGTACTTACAACTCATCATGCTGTTTACTTTTCAGACCACTTTTTATGACGCTACGACCAGCCTTTTTCCAGTTTTGTATCGCCCGTTTACTTTTAAGAATTTGTTCTTTTTCTTTAAATATAGTTAAATCATCTCTACCCCTATGGTAATATGACATATCTATTTTTGTTGACTTCCAACTTATAAGACCAACGCTAGCTATTGACCAGGAAAACTAAACACAAGTATACTAGATAGTGTTATGTGAAAATGAGATAATGCGTTCATAATTCGGAGATAAACTGATAACAATTATCAGAGGAATGTATAAACATATACATTCAACACCTTTTACAGTATACATCTTTATAATTTCTGACCTTGAAAAAATAGGAATATTTATAGCATACTGTAGGATTATGAAAATTGTTTCAATGTCAAGGTGAGTTGCTGCAAAAGAAATGTGATAAAATATATCATAACAGCTGTCTTAATGTACATGTATGCCATATGCCATTTTTTTTTTGTGTTTGGAAGAATGTGAATTTCTAAAATTTCAATGAATTACTAGTAGTTAACATTTGAAACAAACTGAGCTATTTCTAATGTTTATAGAATATCTGTGCAGATGCATATTTTTCATTCATTGTGAATCAAAACTAATGGATTTCTCAAGCTTTCAAAATACAAGACCCATGTCTCGCAATATCACTCTTAACACTACAGCAGAGTTGCAAATTACCAGGTGCCCAGTAGCCCAAGACACTAAAATTAAAATCAGTAGCCCAGGTTGCTACTGAAATATCATGCAAATTTGTTTTACAATAGTACTGGTATATGTAGTAAGATTATGGGCGAGCTACTGAATTTTGTTTGTCAGGGTCCAGCTGGCCACTTCGCCAATATTGAGAATGTTCATCCCTGTACAGGCCTATTTTTTAAACAGAAATTTACCACGAGTTAAGTGGTTGGATATTCAACATGTCCTCTCATGCTCTCCTTTTGGGAACAAAGAGTATTCTTACTGTAGTGTAGTGGATCTGGTTTATCTACTCACATGGAACTTAGTCAAGGCCAAAAAACAAACATATGATTTCAAGAAAATCTTCACGATTTTCACATCTTTTTGTCCCTTTAAATATCTGTTCAATGTAATTTACTATTATAAATATAATTTTTAAAATGTAAAAAATTCATTTTTTTTTTAGATTTATTGAAAGATGATAATTATTACCAGTAGATGGTCAACAGGGTTATTTCAGCTACTATCATTTGATGGTTTGTGTATAAGAAATAATTATCTCCCTTAACTAATTTCAATTTTATCTTTGGTTTTGTCCTTCATGTATCTAAAATGTCTTGCACTGTGACTGATAACCCAAAAGATCTGTTTTGTTTTCAAATACTTATCCAGGTTAGAATTTGGATTATTCCAAAAAATCCTTTGAAAATTGGTAATCTTTTGCAGAACTCGAGCACAGCATTGCTGAGTTTTCAAGCTGTTCAATACACTCTTTTCCTTGGATCAATTACCAAACATTTTGATTTGAAATGCCACATTTTTCTATGGATAGTGTATTTCATTTCATAAAATCAAACTAGAGGATGACATGCCCCCGTGCAAGGTTGAATCAAATTGGGATTTTTTAGTAATATTTGTGTCTGTAAGACACATATATGATGCCCCCGCTAAACACATGATACTCTAGGTTGTATAGATAAACTATGTACCCTCTATTAATAACTATGTACCCTCTATTAATAAATCACCAAAAAATGACTAAGTTCAACAATATAAATTTTGACAAAAATTAACCAAAATCAAAATCCTTACCACATGCACATCTTCAATATAGGTACAAAAGATCTGCAAAATAAAAACTTCCTAGCATCAAAACTGTAGGAGGAGTTGCGCGGACAAACTATGTACCCTCTATTGCAAAATCACCAAAAAATGACTAAGTTCAACAATGTATATTTTTGACAAAAATTAACCAAAATCAAAATCTTTACCACATGCTATCTTCAATATAGGTACAAATGATCTGCAAAATAAAAACTTTCTAGCATTAAAACTGCAGGAAGAGTTGTGCGACAAACTATGTACCCTCTATGAAAAAAATCGCCAAAAATGACTAAGTTCAACAATATATATTTTTTGGCAAAAATGCACCAAAATCAAAATCCTTATCACATGCACATCTTCAATATATGTACAAATGATCTGCAAAATAAAACTGTCTAGCATAAAAACTGTCAGAGGAGTTGCGCAGACAAACCATGTAACCCCTCGGACGGACGGACAGACAGGGGTAAAACAATATGCCCCCCCCCCTTATTGTCACTGGCCAAAAAAAAATGTATGTATACACCATTTTGAGTCGTACTAGTAGATACATGTATTATGCAGGGGTTTTTCAGAACTATATTCTTTGAAAAAGAAGGTCTTCCTGTAGATTCCACTGACCAAGCAGTCTAAGATTTACATGTACAAATGTAGGTCACATCTGACAGAGTGTTGTTTTCTACAATGATTCAGTATTTTTATGGCAATTTGTTGTATGGATCACCCTTTGATTATGCTTATCTGACATCTTTTCATATCATTCTTTTTCACAATTAGATAAAAATATTACAGACTAATACACTGTATATTGTTCAATAGTAGGAAAGGAAGTTTACATGTGGCAAGAAGTTTTGTACCAGGCAGGACAAACAGTGGTGTTATGTATTTTGTTTTTCTGCCTTTTCTAGCATTTTCTACACTACAATCATGACCTTCACTCAAGTGTGTGGATGTAAAAATTGAGGTATTGCATGTATAGACAGCAGGTCTACAAGAATAATAGTTTCTTATACGAGACCATATCAAAGATAAGAGATATCTTCCACGAGTGTGAGAAATTCCGTCTTTTCCCGAGTGAAACGAGGGTAAAAGACGTAGAATTTCTCACACGAGTGGAAGATATCCTGATCTTTAATTTTGGTTGAATATAAGAAACTATTTCTTCTGTAAAATACAACAACATACACGACAGAAAGTAAAAATTACCATTTCTTCTGGGGTTCTCAGTTGCGAGGTCAAATCATCCATGGAGTTTATTGTGGTAACAATTATGACGTCGAACAAATCGCAACCTTGGATTGGACATTTACCCGTGTAAGCCAGCTTCTCGCGACCCTGTCTTCTATGGGCTGTCTTACACGGAATACAGCCGTCTACGGAAGAATGTTATTTCTCCTGGACATCCAGGTCAGTGTGAAAGACAAAGTCAATTTGAATCCTCCACGTGCGTAAACATTCTGCATTTCTAGGTTTTCAAATTAAACACATAATGATGCTGTAAACTAATGATCCAGATGAAGTGTCTTTTATGGCGGGTTTCCTGGCTCTTTAACGTATTATATTTGCAATTTTTCAATGAACATACCAATATTCCTAAAGTAACACATATAACAAGTCCTTCTAAACTCCTGTCTTTTTTTTGCCAATCAACCAATCAAGATTCTATAGAAATTCTATTGTATACCAATTTGTACTGCCTGAAGGGGTTTACCTCGATACTCCAGTAATGACAAATTGGTATACAAAAGTTCATACCATTCACATTTGATTTCAATGTGTTTGACTTAACACAAAGAGATGATAAAAGATATACACGTCACAAATACATGGTAAGAACAGAGTCAGTTCGAAGATCTTCTATTTACTGAATCTATATATCAGTGAGTGAAGGCAAAATCATTTTCAAATTACATATTCTTAAATCATGTACATGATGAAGTAGGATCTGTTTAAATTCATGCATCAATGTTCTGTTATGGCAGATTTCCTGGCTCTATAACGTATTATATTTGCAATTCTTCAATGAACATACCAATATTCTTCAAGTAACACCTATAACAACTCCTTCAAAACTCCTATCTTTTCTTTGTCAATCAACCAATCAAGATTCTATAGAATTCTTTTGTATACCAATTTGTCATTACTGGAGTATCAAGGTAAACCCCTTCAGGCAGTACAAATTGGTATACAATAGAANTTCTATAGAATCTTGATTGGTTGATTGGCACATAAAAGACAGGAGTTTAGAAGGACTTGTTATATGTGTTACTTTAGGAATATTGGTATGTTCATTGAAGAATTGCAAATATAATACGTTAAAGAGCCAGG
Source organism: Modiolus philippinarum (assembly GCA_002080025.1). Lineage (NCBI taxonomy): Eukaryota > Metazoa > Mollusca > Bivalvia > Mytilida > Modiolidae > Modiolus > Modiolus philippinarum. Next base: position 99,697 of record MJUU01016195.1, on the reverse strand, counting down.
AAACCCGCCATAACAGTGATGTGACCAAAAGAATATAATATTATGCTCTATTGAATGTGGTGTTCAGCCCTAATAAGTTAAAGACATACGGACAGACTGGAATACTAAAACCTATAAAATGTCTATCTTAAATTTCCTACTATCGTGCTCAACATTTGCAATAGGCATTATATTCTCAGGATAATATTAGTATGCAGGACCATTCTATGAAATATTCAGTAGGGAAACTTTGCCCTTTTGTCTTTCTTTTCACAAAAGACAACCCATCAGTCTCCAAAACCAATTGATTGATTCAGACATTGTTGTCAAGGTTGACAAAACTTAGCAATATATTTTTCAACTATTCAGATCTAGATTTCTGCTTTGAAATTAAAGATTATAAAGATTTCACTTATTCAGAGAAACTGCAATTTTGACCCCTTTGACCCCTTGTAACTCGGAAACCGTAAGAGCTACACAAAATCTGCTTAAAGCTTATATCATGATGAATCAAAAGAAAAAAAATCCCATTGAAATCCGATAAAAAATAAAAATTTTATGTAATCTACACATTTGCAATTTTTCCTCATTTGGCCCCTCATAACTCAGAAAGGAAACAAATTATCAAAAATCTGATGGTGCAGCACTTTATCTATTTTTCATAAGGAATCCATTGCAAAAAACGGCATCAAAATCGGACTAAAAATAAAAAAAATAAAATTTTGTAAATTCGCCCCTTTTGGACCCCATTTATCTCATGAACGGTACATGCCACGTGAAATCTGTTGCCATTTTACTCATTGGAAATTACCTCAGGAGCACACTGAAAGAAACCCCATCAAAATCCGATAATTAATAAAAATTCTATGGCTAAATACAAATGTAGGTGAAAACACCCAATTTTGCCATTTTTGGCCCCTATTTTAACAAGACCAATTACATGTCTGGACCTGCATCACCGTCACTCATGTTCAACTTAGAAAGTGTTTTTTTTTCAATCTAACAGAACGTCATGTATAGGTTTCCGTATTCTGATTTCGTTTGGTTTTATGCATTTTAACATTTTTTGAAGTTATGGATTTCCTTTGTTTGGGTTCTAGTGCTGCTGATGAGGAATAAATTTCCGAAATGGCCATACAGCTCATTAAAATTATTGCAGTTGGAGCTAACATATTTGTTATGGTCTCATGTTCATTTACTCCATATCCTTTCGTAAAGTATTACCAATTCAAACAAGTATTCATTTACCTTATTATTTAATACCAAAAATTCTTCAAATGCAAGTTATAATTGAGATTATATTAAGGAGGTTTGCTCCTCACATTTTGGGATTTCTGTCAGATTTTCGGAATCCTCGGGTTTTATCCATTTAAAAGCATTATAATTTTTTGCCCCTTGACCCCCTTATTTTTTCCCATAATTTCATTTTATACATCTTTGTGAACATTCTGTAAGAAATTCATTGAATTCTATTTATTCCGTCACATTCATTCATAGTCAAACCTTGTTAATGTTAATCCTATGAAAAATCAGAGGAGTTCAGTTTCCCGCCAAATTTTCAATCACTTAAATCTCAAAAACGAGATCATCAACCTACAAAATGTATCAATTTTTTTTTCTCTTAAATTACTCCACTTTTAATTTTCTAACTAAAAATAATGTTTATTTGAAATCCTATTTATTTTCAAATGGAGTAGCGAACCCCCTTATGTTCAACCCTATTACTGTAATAGACAAACAAAGAAGAAGAAAAACCAAAACTAAATGTACAAAGTTGAACAAAGCATAAAATGAAAATAGTCCATATCACTTCAGCAAAGGTGAAAACCATACCTGAGTTTCAAATAAACACATACTTTGAATCTTTAAGAGAAAATATATGAAAGCAATGCAAAAATTCAAGAATAGCTGCCCATGGTCAATGCATTCAAAACTCTGCAACGTCTCTGGACAAAAATTGAGTACCATGATGATATAATATGACAGAATAAAGTACAAGTTCAATAATAGATAAATTTGACATTTTTCTAAATCAAAACTGGCCTAAAGGGGAGGTTCCCATTACCAATGTGTTCAAACAACAGTAAAAACTTCCAAAGGTATTTAGTCAGAGATGTTAATCTTTCAGATTACACAAATCTTTCAGAATACACAAACAAGGCACTGTAATGTTAAAATATGCTGAAAATGACTAGGTTCCACAATGCATAAATTTGATATTTTTTATTCAAATCTGCCCAAAAAGGGAGGTGCACATCTTCAATGAGTCAAGAACAACTATGTAAAGTTTCAAAAGCACCAGGTATAAGGAGTCAGAGTTTCAGATTACACAAACTCAGTACTGTAAATGTTAAAATTTAATGAATTTAATGAAAAAATGACTAAGTTCAACAATGCATAATTTTGACAATTTTTATCCAAATCTCACCAAAAGGGGAGGTGCACATCTTCAATGTGTTCAGAACAACTGTGCAAAGTTTCAAAAGCATCAGGTATAAGGTGTCAGAGTTTCAGAATACACAAACTCAATACTGTAATGTTAAAATTGATGAAAAAATGACTAAGTTCAACAATGTATAAATTCGACAATTTTTATCCAAATCTCACCAAAAGGGAAGGTGCACATCTGTTCAGAACAACTGTGCAAAGTTTCAAAAGCATCAGGTATAAGGTGTCAGAGTTTCAGATTACACAAACTTAGTACAGTAATGTTAAAATTTGATGAAAAAATGACTAAGTTCAACAATGGATAAATTCCACAATTTTTTTCCAAATCTCACCAAAAAGGGAGGTGCACATCTCCAATGTGTCCAGAACAACTGTGCAAAGTTTCAAAAGTATCGGGTTAAAGGTGTCGGAGTTTCAGATTACACAAAGTTGGTTCCCCAAAGCATGACAGACGGACGGAGTCGAGCGGCTCCTAGACCTGCGGTCACCGTTGGTGATGCAGGTAAAAACGGGAGGGGCCATAATAACCAAAACCAATCCACACCTGCCTTTTGTGCCAAGGAACATTGTGTTAAAATTTCATAAGGATTGATCAACTTGAACTTGAACTAGTTATTGGCCAAAACTAAAAGTGTCTACAGACAATGACGCCGACGACAGCGCCATACCATTATATGACCACAAAATTTTTGCGGTTGTATAAAAACATGTGAACTCCCTGGCATGTATATATCAATTTGTCAGTAGAATCTGTTTGAATTTTCATGCCGATTTTTTTCAAGTTATTTCAAAAACAAATTGACTATTTACTTTTACTTATTATCTTTGGAAAAAATATAATTTTTATTAAAACATTATTGATGAAATGTTAATGACTTGCTAACGACTGTGGTTACCGACGAAAGATCAAAGGAACACAGGTAAATAAATTTCGCGGTGTTGGGAGGATTTTCGTTTTCAGTGCAATAAACGACACACTAATCCGTGTGATTCCTCCAAGACAACACCGAGGATTTTTCGGTGAATTTCGGTGTCCCACATGGACATGATGGATATTACTTGGTGTTGAGAGAGAGAGAATCAGTTCGCGTTGAGCTAACGATAGTGCTGGGCTACTAACTAAAATATGCAAGGGGCCCAGATAGACTCAGACATGAAGGTACATCCCTGTTCCTGCGCGACTTTTACTGCTAACAACTGACCTAATAAAGCTATTCATATCTAATTTATCACATGATTCATATTTTTAGACAGAATGCGCTATAGTTTCTTTCGTGGTAAACTTTTGGCTTCTAATACATTATGGTGCAGGGCTGGAGGTAAAAATTTACCACGAAAATATAGCATGTTCTGTAATTTAAACAAAATGTTAAATCGTAAAGAATTTGAAGCAAATACGGAAAAGAGGGAGTCATAACTTCCATACCAGGTAAGATTATTTCAATATTTTAACATGTTTAAGTTATGTGGAGGAAAAAATGTCCCCTATTCATTTCACAAGGTGTGAATCACACTGTCACTGGGGTTGCTCCTTCGTGGGTAATGGGACCAAGTCAAAACTATCATAGGAATGTAGTGGACTGAGGATTATGTTTATATCGTAGCTACCCTAACCCTATGATGTCAGTCCAAAGCTCTACCATCTGAGCCAAAAGAATACTCCACTACATAGCTAGCAAAGCTAAGGGTGGAGGGTTCAATATACACATGCACTTGTTTCATTAACCTGTTACGATGGGGCTTGTGATATTTTTTGAAAAGATAAATATTTTGGGAAGTGAACTAGACCAAGTTTTGACATGTTTGAATATTTTAATTAAGAATTGAATGCAATATTTTGTAGTTTTATTGGAGTGTAAAAGGGTGGACTGTAACACATTTTGAATGAAGCGTGGTAGAACTTCATGTGAAAAATGTGCTACAGTCCACCCTTTTACAAAATATTGCATTCAATACTTATAATTACATTCCGTAAATGGAATGCAAGTCTTCACGCTAGATAACGTGATGAAATTCGTGGATGATGCACCATTTCCTAGTTTAGATTACTCCGCCATCTTTGTTTACTTTTGTAGTCGTCAAGGAGTCGCGTGCTGCTGTAGTTTTACTGACTGATAAAACACAGTTATGGAAATGATCGGATGTACTCGTAACCAATCAAATACGTGGATTTCCATACGAAGCAGAATGAATGCAATTATAAGGAAATAAAATAAAAAGGGATTGAAGAGAGCAGGCCTGAACAGGGATATACACATGTACTGTATATCCAGGTGCAGACCATGGCTCAAAAGTTGTATATCATATACACCAATTTTTGAGCCATGGTCTCCACCTGGTCACCTAACATTCACTTTCAAGAAGCTCAGCAATTATTTTGACCCAAGCCTTTTTTGCAAAAAACGAAGAGATATTTCAGAGGATAACATTTTAAGTACTGTTCCATTGCAGTTTTACTGTGTAATTGTTGGAATATTGTCTTGTGTACATTAATACATGTACTCTATATCCTTTTTTTTATAAGTTTGCTAAAGAAAAAAATTCACTAAAATACCAGACATACATGTACATGTATCAAAAACTGCCTGACCAATTGGCAAAGATGATATCAGATTATACTAACTTTAGTCAGTCTGACAAAATTCTCTGCAAACAGGACCAAATGTCAAATAAAAAACATGAAAAAAATTAATGTCTGCTGATAGGTTCTGAAACTGTAGGTTTTATAACTTTATTTTATGTCTGGCAGCTTTTTCTTATTCACCCGACAGAATGTCCTGCAAAGTTTCTTGACCTACCGATATGTCTTCACATTGACCTGGTGCCATTTTGAATATTGAAAATGTCACATGATAAAAGTAACATCTGAACTGAATTCGGGTATTTTCTCTTGAGTTCTGCGTATTTGACCGGAAAAGATATGGTTAAAAACATGTCCTTTCCGTGAATGATTTGAACTTAATTTTATCAGGTGACATTTTCAATATTCAAAATGGCACCAGGTCAATGTGAAGAGATACACTTGAACTTTGAATGGAGGCATAGAAGTGATATTTCCTATCTTTGGCACTTGAAACTTTGTTAAAATTGAAGGAAAATAGTTTCGATTTCTTCCAGAAGGTGTTTTTATACACGCACAGGCGATACCCAGCCGAAATTCCACTGCATCCAAAGTGGAAGCGATCTCACAAAGCAATATGAAAAGTCAGATCAGTAAAAGATGAACATAGGATGATAAAAGTAGCTTTGTAAACGACAGATAATTCGGTCTAACATGGTTGATAAGGGATTCGGAGGCAGGCAATATAAAAAAAAAAAATCTCTGGCTTCGAATCCCAAAAAGAAATTTAGGTTACGTAGTGGACTGAGGGTTACATTATCATATCTACACTACAGTTACTACTCAGGGGGTCCACTTCCTATATACAAGTTGATAGGACGTGCCGCTGGAATAGGTAGAATTTTCAAGCTTGTGAATATATGAAAAGGTTGAGAAAACAATTATAAATATATGATAAGGTCAATAATGTTTACATTACTAATTATATGATAAGCCCTGACATTTAACACAACTGCTGATTATGTTATAATATATGTTAGTCAACATGGTAAATCTAAGAGACGGCAGGAAACTGATTTTTCTCTGCAGGGGGTCAGCTGCGTGTAAAGTGAAACCCCACGAGTGAATCCATCAACAGAATGTCCATTCCAATAAGCTACTCCCGAGGATGGAAGGAGAGCGGATACAAATACACTATCTTTCATAACATTACACAAAGAATTGTTAAGCATGACAGATGTAGTTAATTTAATAAAAATATGAATCTCCTTAGATGTCATTTGAATACACAATAAAAAGTTTATCCGTTGTTTTATTAATTATAATATAGGAAAAGGTTATCCTTTTCAATTCGAAATATATGCAAAGGTCTGGATTTAAAAATTTTTATTATATGATAAGGTAGGGGTATCTTAACCCCAGCGGCACCCCCTATCAAAGCTGTTTATAAGTGGACCCCCCGAGAGTTACTATAACTTCTATTTGGAGATACAGTTGCTCAGACATCTGCTCTAAAATTTGAGCTCTTAACAAATGGATCATTAGCCAGTATAGCTAGATACAGAGGTATTTAATTGCATTCTTTGGAACAACGGATCAAAAAAGATATATATGATACAAGACTTCATTCAGCACTGCTTACGAGGTAATTTTTAAATGAATGACATGACTCATTCGAACATTCCGGTCCTTTTCAAAACCAAATATAGGCCGATTAAGAGGTCCCAGGGGAATTTTTTTTATTTAAGTGTCCGTCATTTCAAACTGCCTCTTCACACATAAAACAGAGGACCCAGAAACAGTCAAAGCACACAGAGGAGTGCCGTTCAAGTGACTTTTCTCACCTGACCAACTAACTTTTCAAATTCTGTCTGTCTGTCAGCAATAGGAACGCACTTGAAATATTCTCACGTGACTAATAATTTGGGTTATAATCCTTGTTTTATATAAAACAGTTGTAAAATATTATGAATAAAAAAAATTGTCATGAATATAATGATTCAATTGAGATTTTATATAAATGTTAATTTAATCCTTTTTTTAACTGCGAGTATCTTTTAAGAAAACCCTAATATATGTTCAACTGACTCCGACCTACATTTTTTATTGCTTGCTGGCTCCACAAGCGTCCATTCTCTTATCGGACATCCGGGAAATTTATCTAATTGGGCGGTGAAACATTCAATATTTACTATATATCCATGTAACTTTAACTTTGATTTATTTATTCATTTTTCAAGATATTCTAAACTTGCCCCATACATTTGAAACGTCAATATTAATATCATAGAAAAGAAGGAAAACGGGGAATGTGTCAAAGAGACAACGACACAAGGGGAGTAATAACAACTCAAAGCCACCATAAGATCTTCAATGAACCATGAGGAAACTCCACACCCAACGGCAGGTCGTAGTCTACTCCTAAATAAAGAGTAATTAAGTTCAGCGAAATAAACATCACACTAGACTCCTATAGACATGTCCGAATTTCAAGACCATAGCTATTGTAACATCGAAAATAATGCAATTTAAAAATTCCTTTTTCACATTTGGAAAATATAGTTCCACCGCGGTTTAAGATTGATCAGATTGGCAAATGCAGTACTTGGATGTCACATCGGATAAGAGAATTATAGCTTTAGGGAATTGTTAATCGCCGGAAAACGGTTGTTTCGTTATAAGACGTTACAGAATTATCAAATTATGAATAAACATTGTTCGAAAGGGTGATAAACCACTCCATGAAACCTCCATGGGTTTCTTGATTACCTGATTATTAGAGGTTTTATTGGTGATCATTTGATTACCATAGTGTAGTTTTCAATTATTGTTTCACAATCAGACCCCATTTTAATAGACGATATGCCAATTAATTAAGGTCCATGCAAGTTCTTGTCAAATTTTGTGTATTTTGGTCAAACCTTGAAAGGGAAATTACTCCTACACCGGACAAACAAACATTAAACATGCACACTTGTTTTAAAGTACAGTCTTTGTGCTTAGCCATCCTGGACAAAGTAGTGCCCTACACAATATTTATGATATTCTGCAGTAAGTTAGCATATTTTCGATTTTTTAATACTTTCCTACTCAATGAGAAGACAGTTCAAGTTAGTACAGTTGTTTATTTTTTTTACTTGAAACAAGTAGCACTTTAAAGAATNGTAAGTGCTATTGGGATTGGGGCTTGAATTATGTTGCCGGCTAAACATCTGCTAAAGATTAAACTATCATTACGTTTAATTAAAAATGCTTTATTTTTTGGTTGTTTTTCACATGCAGGGAACCATTCTGTCCCCTTGAGATTTTTTAAAAAGTTACCTCCCTTTTGGGTTTCGCTAAATTCATTCTGTTGATCGCAGAACTGGCAAATGGTCTATTACTTGATTACCATAATAGATCGTTTTCCAATATTAATTAAGTTATTGTCTGTTCTGGTCATTTTTTGGGGGTTTTCTTGGACAAAAAAAAATAAACATGTGCATTTGTTATTTTCTATTGTGCTTAGCCAGATTGGACAACGTATTCATCACACAATAATATATAATATTCTGCAGTGAGTTAACATATTTTCGAAATTTAAATACTTTCTTAGTCATTGAAAAGTCAGGTCAAGTTAGTGCAAGTGACTTTTTTTTACTTAAAGCAAGTAGAACTTTTAAGAATTGCAATCTAGCGCTATTTTGGACTATACTTTGAATGTCGCTACGGATTAAACAAAGGTAAAAACATAGTAATTTGTAAAAACTTGTGTTAAATCCCACATATTGTTCTTTTTGACAATAAAAATATATTTAAAGTAAAGTAAAATTTTCATAGCTTTGAAATTAGAAATGTGTTATGTTTCGCTTGCTCTTCAGAAGCAGTGAACCAGTTTGTCCCCTGAGATTTTTTGAAAAAGTTACCTCTCTTTTGGGTTTTGCTAAATTCATTCTGCTGATTGAAGAACTGGCAAATGGTATATTTAAAAAAATACTAAAACTACCATATGTTCAGTAAATATTTGATTACAGGTGCAAAATATTATTTATTCCCCGGCGTCAAACGAGGAACCCCCTTTTGTAAAGGGGCACTCATCAGTGCATAAGACATGCTCTATATGAAGATGTTCTAACACAGAATAAAAAGGGGCCAACTACATGAAATTCGGAAATATTTTGGATACATCTTGAACTGCTTCAATACGAGATTTAGGAGATAATTGTTGTCATTGATATGATTCTGTAATTATACTAAAAAACAATACGTCACATCGAGTGGGATCACTAATTAATCGAACACTGTTTAGCTGGGGAATAAATGTTTAATCTCTTTTGTAGCGCACCATGCTATTCATTTTTCATCAATTAAAATCTAGTTGATTTATTTCATGTGAAAAGGGTAACAAGTATAATTCAAGTCAATAGATGATTTGTTTTTAGGAGTAATATATATCTATTCAATAGGTCAGGTATCCAGTCATTCCTATCTCGAAGTAAAGTCCCATATTATATTTAACACTATAATTTTGAGATAGTCCCTTATTCAGCTACATACAAAACCAACATTCTGATACGTCCCAGCCTGCCCTTGAACTCTTGCATTCAATTTCCTGCTGCGAAACGGAAGCACGGAAATTTCAAGATCTACTACAGCTAAGTATAAGAAGATTTACAAAGAAAATGATTAATTTGTTTTATAGTAGAATGTATATTGTTTCACTAACACTTGTAGTGTATCCATACAGATTTGTCACATCTAATTAAAAGAAAAATGTATAAGAAATTTACATATATCTGAATGAAATCCATTATACCTAGAGGTTTAAGGTCATGCTTACCTTAACCCCCTAGATATGATACCTGTTTCAGATGAACCATCTTCTCATTTGTTTTCTCGTGTATCACTTGAGGACTCCTCGACAATTGCAGGTCCGGTAATCTTTATAACAGTGAACCCAGTCCAAACTAGATTTTCGGGGAATCTTTCTGGTTCAACCACTCAGTCATAATGATCCACTGTTCAGGGGACACTCATACGGCTACCAAATCATTGGATAGTTGTCACCCCATTCCTTACTGGATTGAATGCTGTCAACAGACATGTTCAGGTCCATGCTGCCTCACTGTCTTAGGCTCCATCTGATTGGTCCCGTCCATCGCTACTTTTACCATGTTCGACCTTTTGATCCTCATTATTAGAGTTTTAGGACACCCTCCTACAGCTCGTTCAGATACGCCTGTATCGGTCTCTCAGGCACATCCAGCTGTGTAGCTTATGATTGTTTCGGATGATTCCTTTGGGTTGATTTAATGAGTCTCTCACTAAGGGACTGGTTTTTTGCAAGACTTGAATCTCTCGAAAAAGCTGTTTCAGGGCTTTGCAAACACACTTTCGGTCTACAGTACCTGTTAAATTATGTTACTCATGAGTTCCAACAGGAAAAAGGATGACAAAATTTCTGTTTCACATGATATTGCATAGGGCTTCTTTTTAGAGGAGGCAGATCCACCTGGGCATAGACCTGTTGCCCCGACCAGCAAGGCAAGCTAAGGTTAGAGTACAGATTAAGAACCTGATATTGAAGAGAACCCATCTTCTAAGGAGCATTTTAAGTCAAAAGTGTATTCTCTTTTGAGAGACAAGTCTAAGGTTCCTTTTTTATTCTCCCAAGATTAAGAAATCTTTTGCCCACCTTTGAAAATTCATGCGGTTCTTCACAGAGGTTTTAGCTTCTTTCAAGTCTTTCCCTGAATCTAAGAATGTTACCTCTGTCAATCAAGGTATCAAAGAAGAGTTGTCTTCTTCTGTGACTAACTTGCTACATCTGGTAAAGGTCAATGCTTTGGCATCGATTCCTTTCAAGGCAGGTTCAGAAGTAAAGATTTTAATGAACATTAGTCTTTCATCGACAAGACTGGTCCTATATGTGATAAGGCTTTTCTTATGGCCACTTTAAGTACCAAAAGCATTGATGGTCTTGGAACTTGCGTTAAATCTCAGAATTTACTTTATATGAGTACCTCTCATGTTCTTGGTAGTGCTGGACATTTTCTTTCGGTCACTTGATTTCTTCTCCAAAAAGGAATGTAGGGAATCTCAAGAACTGAAGACTTTCCTTCTTTAAGTCGACCACGCTCTATGTATCTCTCAAATTCTTCTCGTGGATACATCATGTAAAATTTTTCACCTTTTCTAAAGGGAGTGAAATTTGAAAAGAAATCGCCTGTTACAAGATTCTCTTTTGTCCTTTCACATAGGAGACAAATTTTTTGATTTATCCCTTTAAGAAGTGCAGGAAGATCTTCAGAAACTTCCCCAACCTGTAAAGATCATCGTCCAGACCAGCTATTTCATGGCAAACGTTCAGGTGTTCATGTGCCTAGTTCTTCTGTTCCTTCCTTCATCTACTGCCCAAAGGAAGAAAAAGATGCCAAGTCAACTGATTTTTCTTCTTCTAGCCCCATAGATACTTATAAGTAAAAAAGGGATAAAGAAGACTGTGAAACGAGTTTAGAAATTTACTGAAAGCCCACTTGGGAGAGGAACAGTTACTCGCAGGTTCCTGTAATGAAGACTTTCCACTGCCTTTTTCAGTGGGAAGAGATAACCCAAGACTATTCGGTTTATTTAGTTATGTGGGGGTGGGGGACTTCACCCAAAGTTTCCTCACAGTCCTAAACTGTCTGTAAGAGTGTCAATATCTCACGATATACCAATATCGGACACTTCCGCTTGGTATGTCCATAGCTCTTATGGTCTTAACAAAAAATCTCGGGTAGTTATTTCTCATGACCGTATGTGGATGTTCATTTGTCCGTTATCAGGAATTTTCCCATCTCAGTGTTGTTTCACAAAACGGAACGGTAGTCCATGTGTTACAGAAACTAGGATTTCTAATTTCTTGGAAGAAATCGGACCTTCCTCCATCATAGGACGTTGTGTTCCAAGTTTCAGTCTCTGGTCCCGAGGATTTGTTTATTACAGGAATCACATTTTTTTCAGCCAGACAATGTTCTCAACTTCTAGGTTTTCTAAATTCTCTGACAGACGTACTTCGTTTGAGTCGTCTATCTATAAGATTCCTTCAGTTTTATGAACATTAAGCCTGACTTCAAGCTTCTCAGGAAGGGAAAGCTCATGTTCCCATTCTCCCCTCCTTACTTTATTACCTCCATTGATGGCGTCAAAGAAAGAATGACACGAAGGAAATATCCTTCTTTGTATTTCTTCCGTGTTCGGAGAACCACGTCCTGTTAGTATAGTTTTTCATATTCCAGGTCATCTCAAACAAACTCTAGCGCATGTGAATTCATAATTGGAACTACTTCAAGTGATTTTCGATGCAATCTCCCTCCATAGGGGACGCCCTCTCACAGACCCGTTTGCCAAATCTTTCAATCACAAACTTGAAAACTTCGTTTCTCTTATTCCAGGTCCTCTGGCGTACAAAGTAGGCGCTATGTCTTTTTTTTTCGATGGAATATTTTATGAAAGGATATGAAGTAAATGAACATGAGACCACAACATATATGTTAACTTAAACTGCAATAATTTTTATGAGCTGTATGGCCATTTCGGAAATTTATTCCTCGTCAGCAGCACTAGAACTCAAACATAGGAAATCCGTTATTGCCAAAAAAATGTCCAAATGCATTAAACCAAACGAAATCCGAATAATAAGTAAATATCAAATATAGCTAGGAATGTTCGTTTTTGCTATCCCCCACTTCAGGTCCATGTTGTAAGTTCTGCAGAAAATTCACAAGGAATCTTGCAAGTTCTTTCTTAATGCACCAGCTTGGCTAACACAAGCTTAGTTCTCAGATATTCTGTTGTGCATCAGACTGACAAAGCAGATATCTTGTCTTAGTTCAAGGGAAGAGTTTTTGCATCCTCGTGCGGAGAACATTCATCTGCTACTCTCCGGTTAGATCTCAGTGAGAAAGGAATTTCTTCTGGGACTCTCAGATACATCTCCCAATGCTGTACGACAGTCTAACAGAGAGCTTACGATACAAAATTGGAAATCTACAGTTTTCGGTGTGCTGGAAGGGAAATTGATCCCATCAATATCTCTGTTCAGCAACTAGCTGTTTTTCTTGTCTATCTTTTTGAAGTTTATGAGCCGACTTCTCCTGTTGTCAAATGATATAAATTGGCAATTATTCGTACCATTTCTACATCGGGTGGTCCTAATTTCAGTCATGATGAACACTTGCATTATCTTTGCCTACCCAGAATTTTGACATTAATAGGCCCATACAGATTTGGGTATAAAGCCTGAACACAGCAGCTTTTAAATTAGCACCCTTTGAACCAATATTTGATACAGATATGAAATTTACCCCATATACTAAGTAAATGTTGTTTTAACTGGCTTAAAGAGGAGCGAGATTCATACCTTATCAGTGTCGGAATCTGGTCTCAACTTTTCCAGAGATGGATCCTCTGTTACCTTTTTAACAGATCCTTCTTTTCTTACCTAATAGCTGAAGCTTGCTGCTTGGGGGTGTCCCAATAACCCACATCCTGGTAAGACCGGTCTAAAATATACCTTTGAAAAAAAAACAACGGCAGCAGAATACCGAAGGAACAAAGCACAAGATTACACAAATCAAAGTCCAGAGACAAGGCAAAAGCAAGAACACCAGAAGACGGAAGACCAAAGACACCACACGCCCACAAACACACGAACATTACATATACAACACAAAAAACTAAAGCGCTAACAGTGTGAACTCTCAATAAACAAGAGTGACATCAGGTGCTCCGGAAGGGTAAGCATGTCCTGCTCTGTGCACAGCACCCGTCACACTGTAGTGGGTCAATCCAGGGTAAAGTCAAAACCGGTAATGTTTTAAATGAAGATATCTCGATAATTATTATGAAATTTCACATGGCCTATGGTCAGTATATCCAATATCCCTGTCAGTTTTGTGTCAAACATCCCATATCCCATTTTAAAAAAAATAGATATCACAGATCCCAATGTACCCTAAACAAGCCTCATAGGTATGCAGTTCCTATTCTTATTCATGCACTTCCATCAAACTCTCCTGATTTGTTACTGTCTTGTCAGGAACCTCAAAGTGTATCTCAATTCGACACCCAAGAATCGATCTGCATCTTATTCAAGGACCCTTTCTTCCTCTGAAGAAAGGCGTGTTTGATTTGTCTGCAAGATCCGCCCCTAGATGGATTTGTAACACTACTATAAATCTTTCGATGATGAATTTTGATCTAGCCATTCAGTCAAGGCACGTGAGATTAAAGCCATTGCATTTTCCTGGTTCTCTTCAACTCAGCATCTATTCAGGAGGTTTTAATGGCAGATTTTTTAGAAATGTCAAAACTCCTTTACAGATCATTTCCTGCATTCTTTAGCCACTTTTGGTACTTTGCTAATGATCTTTTATCCATGGAACCTATTGTGGCTGCTTTGTTGTTTCTGTTGTTTTCATTTTGTTATCTATATATTTCTTTGTAGTGTCTTTGTAATTCTGTTGTACTAACTAAGCAATAATTTATACAAATGGATACAACTGAAACAAAAAGACAAAACAAAGCAAAATATATGTTACACAAATAGAGACAACAGAAACATCAAAGACATAACAAAGCAATATGTAGGTAACAAAAATGGAAACAACAGAAACACCAACGAGAACCAACAAAGAACAGTTGTGGCCAAGTTTGGTTCCAATTTGCCAAACCAAATAGTTCCAGTGGAGATCTGTGAGTGTGCTTACCAATAGCGTCCAATGTTAAACTATGTTCCTGCTGGCAGCCTTCTAGGATGAGGGGTCAACTTGGTGGACATTTTTAAAGAGAATGACCAAAGGACTATTGTAACCAAATTAATGTCTTTGATGTGTTTTCCAGTAGGATTCAATGTTAAACTGAAGTTCCACATTGGTGACCATCTTGTATGATGCACAGACTTGCTGGACACAGTTGGTAAGCCGAATAACATTTTGAAATTACCAAAAAAAAATGCTAACATTTAAAAGTCTGATGGTTTATATATCACATGAAAAATTCTCCCAAGAACCAGTATTATTGGTGTTGATTGTTTAAGGCTTCATGGTGACTTCAAGATGTCAAAGAACAACAATAATAGTTGTTCCATTTGGTTGACCCAGCTTGTCATGTATTTGTAGGGATTTGTCCAATGTAAAGCTATATCATATCCTTTCATGTGTACATATTTAACAACAGTTTTGCTGAGCATTGAGAAATCACTTCAAAGGGACTAGAAAAGGACTTAATTGTGGTTAAGTTTGGTTTCAATAGGTATTTGGCTTCAGAGGGGATCTTTGAATGCTTTCACATTGAGTCCAATGCTAAACTTTATTTTCTGCTGGCAGACTTCTTGGATCTGATAGGGACTCACCAGACACATTATTTCAAAGGGAATCAACTAAGGACAGTTGTGCCCAAGTACGGTTCTTGTTAGTTAGAGGAGAAGATCTTGGTTAGTGTTTTCCAATAGGCCCCAATTTTAAACTCAGTTCCCAACAAGACGCCATCTTGGATAAGGCACGGGGACATCAGATAACTTCCACCGTGAAGATAAAATTTAGTCCTTGACATGCTTAATATTTTTGCTTTTAAATCTTAACCTGTCACTAACAATTTTTGAAATATAAGACAAATGTATCAAATTAAAAAAGTTGGACCAATTAAAGGGCAATAACTCCAATATGGGTATTCAGATGCTCTTCAAAAGTTCCAGGTGGGTATATCTTGATATGGAGAACATTTTTGCAATGTTCTTGCAAGAGTAAGTAACTTTAGTTTTAATTAGCAAATAAGCAATTAGAGATGCATGCATGTGCAAGGTAAGATGATCCTACAATGTCAGACCTGTCAAGTTTTGAAAATTGCCTCGCATGAGATAAGCCGAAAATGTCAAAGATCAAAGGAATCAAAGTGCTGACAGCACTGCTGGAAGTGTTGCTGTCATAGGAATAAATAAGAGTGGGACCAATCATAAAACTATACAAATTCCCTTTTGTATGTGTTGTGGCATTATTCAGAATATGAATGCCCTTTATCGTTAACCGTCAAATGTCTCTTTTCAGCTATCGTTAACGTCAAATGGGTCAAAATTTTACCATGAATCGTCAAAAATATATTAGCGTGATTCGTGAAATTATTTGAATTTCGTATCGTTATCGTGAATTGGATAAAAAACATATCGTTATTCATCAAAACATATTTTTGTAGACAAACTTGGCAAATTTATCGTGAGGACATAAATTTTACCGTTAACGTCATTTGGCATAATTTTTTACCGTTAAAACCGTCATAAGAGTACACCCATTCCTACCCTCATTATTTAGAAAGAGTCTGCTATTATGCGATGACCAATAATTCATTTGGGTTGTTCAGATCAAAAATATAACCCAGTTTTTCATTCAAAACCACTCATGTGAAGACAAATAAAGTCGTGTTATTTTTTTAGAAAATCTGCCATGTTAATCTGACATAAAGCTTCCAAGTGCACATGTTGCTCCTTGTGAATCTGGGCGCTTATTATCTGTAAAAATATTTTCCCCATTGATAGTCATTTGGGATAGGACCCACAATCGTCATGCAATTTTGTTAGGAGCTTATTCAAAGACCATTGTAACTAAATTTAGTTCTAGCTACTACTTTTTTGTGTTGTATATGTAGTGTTTGTGTGTTTTGTGGGATTGTAGTGTCTTTGGTCTTCTGTTTTCTTTCTTTTCGCCTAGTCTCTGGACTTTGATTTATGTAATCTTGTGCATTGTTCCTTCGGTATTCTACTGCCGTTGTCAAGTAATGATTTTAGAATGCATTTTCCCACAGGTTTAAATGTTAAACTAGTAATTCTCGCTGGCAGCCATCTTGGGTAGGATTTTGACCTGCAGGACACAATTTATATTTATAAAGACAAACAAAAGGAACATTATGGCCACATTCAGTTTCACAGTTAAAATACCGCCCAATATCAAACTAAAATGTAGGTTCACTGCTGATGGAACTCCTGGACAGGAAATAGGCCTCAAGAATACAGTTTTAACTAAATCCATCGAAGGACTGTTGTGTCAATGTTTGGTTCCAACAAGGTCAAATAATATCACACATTTTTTTTAACACAATCTGATAGACAATTTTTAAACAGACCTATTTTGATCAAGTTTAGTTCCGATTGCCTCAATTTTCTTTGAAAAGGTTTCCAAGAAGGAAATTGTTCCCTTTTTCCAATTAACGTTGGTGCAACTGCATATATCAGACACGCTACAGAGACATATCTGGGGACAAGAAACACACAAGGAAACAGATAACATTCAACAAAAAAATGTTAGAAACCTAGGTCTGAACAACAAGTCAATTTTGGAATTTGATAGAGAGTGGGCTCTATAGGTATTCAATAGATAAACAAAGTTCAACAAAATAAAAAGTAAAAAATGAAAATATCCAGATATTATTTCAGACAATTTGCAAGATAATCCGTTAAATTGGGTTATTTCAGGGTAAACATAAAAATCTTACAGCCATCATCAATAAAATGGAGAATCACACAAATAACTAAATACCGAAGTTAGTGTGAATTTACTTTCTGCATATGCGCATTTCGACAAATTATGTCTCATCAGTGCAGATAAAATCTAAACGTTTGGAAGACCATAAACTCAAAAATGTTTAAAAACTGATAGAGAACAAATAACCAAAGCGATCTAGATGTAAAGCCAAAATCAGCTAAGGACAGAGCTTTGCATGAGGGAGATACTCCTTAGTTTTCAATAAAATTTACGAAACTTAGACAAGAGAGGTTCGATTGTAGTTGATGGTTGCAAGTCATTGTTAATGTTGAGTGATTGCTAAATAAAACAACACTAATGACTATCCCAATAGACCCTTATTAATTAGTCAAATCATCTCGTTACCTGTCACAAAACCAACTGGGTTGATTGACATAAAATCAATAAGCAGACGTGTACGGTACTTTTCAATTTGACAAAATCTTTTGCACATAAAATTCGAGCA
This sequence comes from Modiolus philippinarum, assembly GCA_002080025.1. Taxonomy (NCBI): domain Eukaryota; kingdom Metazoa; phylum Mollusca; class Bivalvia; order Mytilida; family Modiolidae; genus Modiolus; species Modiolus philippinarum. Next base: position 81,711 of record MJUU01016195.1, on the reverse strand, counting down.
AAACGACACTTGCGCCGCAACAATATAGGATTAAACACCGTTTTAAAGGAATTTGTTGGAGTATAAACGGGACCAATTCACTCACAAACAAATAAAAGTCCGAAGGACTTTAATAATATGTTTGTGAGGGACTTGGTCCCGTTTATACTCCTATAAATTCCTTTCAAAAAATGTTTAATCCTTATAATTCTTTTAATTTGATGATAAGTAATTAAATTCTTACTTTTGTAATGCCAATCACACGTGTTTGTTCTATTTGATTCACTCGGCGTATGAATTTATAAGGTGAACTTAAATGTAGTTCGGTCAACGTCGTCTATCGAAAAATAAACGACTTCAGAAATTGCTACCGGAAGTAAATTCAACCAATCATATCAGCGTATTTCCTATTATGCACATCATACAAGAATTATAACGGGGTACACATGATGAAAAGGGCACTGGCATCACGCAAAAAAGGACAGGGCAGACGTTATATTTCTACCGAGAACACTGAATCAAGTCTAAACAAAAAAAACATTTTCTCGTAGACAGGTACGTATCTTGCCGAACAGAATGAAGGTTATCCTCCTCTTTTGGCTCAAAGTGGATGTCAAATGCCATGTCAACTAATCACATAAACAATATCTACATCTGAAAATCAGTATATTAATACTGCGTATACTCATATTACAAAAATGATGGTACGACTTTTCGTATGCAGATGAACAACTAAATATTTATTTCACGTGACTATGGTGGTCATGTGATAGATATAATTCATACGCCAAGCACGTGTTCATTAATTTATCGTATTGCAGTCGTGTTAACGATTTCGATTAAACGTCAATATTGAATCATCTTTTGTATTGAAATGTTCGTCTTCTTCTATACTTCACAGCTACAATTTCTGCATTGAATTCACAATGTTTTCACACCCTTAGAGTGTTAATCACGTGATATGGTGGTCCTGTGATAGATAAAATTGGACAATGTATCATACGCCAAGCACGCGTTCGTTAATTTCTTCGCCCGATTTTTTTGTTTGCTTGTTTTCTGAGTTTTCTTCTTGTGAAGAAATTGATTAAAATATCAAATAAACCCTCGATATCCATTGCTTATAAATATTTTGCACCACAGCAGTCATTATTGTGAAGGCATTGGGACTTTTTTCTACCGCTTCACAACCTACCAATTGTGCATCCGATTTGGTTTCGTTGAATCTTATCATGACAAGGGAAGCTGTTGTATCCTGCAACACTTCCAAAAATTGAGAAGATCAAAGGAATTTTCCCGAAATTTGGATAAGCTTCGAGTGACACTTGACAGGTCTGCAATGTACAGTGACTGAGATCTGAACTTGGACGTAAACTTGAATGTAAATCACTCAAGCAGAAAATATAGGTCAAAGCTACCTAATTTTGCCTTGACGCTGACTTACCATCGGAGATGCATGCATGTGCAAGGCAAGATAATTCTACCATGTAAAGTGACTGAGATCTGAACTCGGATGTAAACTTGAATGCAAGTCAGACAAGTGGAAAAAACAGGTTAAAGCGACCTCATTTGGCCTAGATGCTGACCAACCATCAGAGATGCATTTATTATTAGGGTTAGATGATCATACCATGTACAATTACTGACATCTGAAGTCGGACAAAAACTTGAATGCAAGTCACTAAAGCGAATAAATATAGGTCAAAGTGACCTTATTTTACCTGGATGCTGCGAGTCAACCCAAGATGCACCTGCATACAAAGTTTGATGACCCTACACTGCTTGCTTACTTAGATATACTTCCAAATGTAGACGTGGCTGTGGACGCCTGGGGTACTCCATTTATTTATTTAGTATCTCCTCGCCCAAAGAAGTTCGTCCGTCCGTTCAAACTTAAGACCATATATCTTTTGAATAACAAGTCGTAGATGGACAATGTTTTGTCCATGGATGCATCTTGAAGAGTACTTGAGGTTGATATATAGAATAGGTGGGTTTGACCTACATTTCATGCATGATTGACTCAGGTTAAAGTTTTTGTAAGAGTCCAGATCTGGGATACTACAACTTGTAGAGGAATAATATTTTGTATGTAGATGCATCTTGTAAAGTTACGAAGCTCCAGATAAAAATTAGGTCACTTTGACCTACATTTCATGCATGATTGGCTTAGGTTTAAAGTTTTTGTAAGAGTCCAGATCTAGGATACTACAACTTGTTGAGGAATACTATTTTGTTTGTAGATGCGTCTTGTAAAGTTACGAAGCTCCAGATGAAAATTAGGTCAGTTTGACCTACATTTCATGCATGAGTGAGTTAGGTTAAAGTTTTTGTAAGAGTCCAGATCTGGGATACTACAACTTGTAAAGGAATATTTTGTATGTAGATGTGTCTTGGAAAGAAACGAAGCTCCAGGTAAAAATTAGGTCACTTTGACCTACATTTCATGCATGAATGACTTAGGAGTTTTTGTAAGAGTCCAGATCTGGGATACAACTCAGAGGTGTGTTGTAAAGTTAAGGAAGCTCCAGATGAAAATTAGGTCAATTTGACCTACATTTCGTGCATGAGTGACTTAGGATAAAGTTTGTGTTGCAGTCTAGATTTTAGATACTACAACTTGCAGAAGATTAACCTTTCATCAGTAGATGCATATGCTTTAGGTATGAGGCTCCTGATTGAAATAAGGTCACTACATTTCTTGCATGACTGGCTAAGATTTAAGTAACAAGCAAGATCTTGAATGGTACAACTACCTTGAGTGCTTATAATATACTAGACAAACATTCAATAAACGGGCAAGGGGATTAGCTATTGTTTCCGACTGCCCCTTCTCTTGTTTAAATTGCAAACATAAACCCATTAGAGTTGCATCATTACAAATTAAAACAAACACAAATTACACATGAAATAAAGATATAAAGACATCATTGGTCTCCCTTCCTCAATAAAAATAACTGTTTTATAAAAGACACTGCTGCCTTCATATCATCAGGTGTTGATGGGTTTAAAACAATAGTCCCTATAAACTTCAGTGACGAGAGATAAAAATGAAAATTAGTTGCCATTCAGAGTCCGCTTCGGATAAACAACATCTATTCAAATCTGAGTGCTGTAGGGTCAATGGTCACAGTCAAGATCTAAGTGACCTAATTTTGGTGCTTGTCACATCACCTTCTTATGATATAAAACCAGTAAAAATATGTATTTTTCAGGGTAAAATTTGGGTTTTTGCCAAAAATTTGTCTTTTAAGTTGTGTCTTTTTTCAATTGTGTCCCTCAAACTTTAAAACCTGGATTTTTGCCACTGATCAAAGAGGGCAAGGTCTAATTCAAGGTCACAGTAACATATTTGGGTACAGGACAAATCATCTTCCATTGATGAAGCCATCATGTTTGATGAACCTTCCCCTGCAAATTGCTACTGGTACAAAAATCATTGTCAAGACACAGATGGACAAGGTTTGACTATCATCGAGGGAATATGAGTTTGAGCAAGTTTGTAATTAGAATGAAAACTCTTGCCTTTTGTTTGTAAAGCTTGGCTGAAAGGATAACATAAGCAAAACATTTTGAAAATAAATGAAAGAATATTTGATTTATTGAATGCCAAAATTTTGGCAGGAAACATTTCTCTCTAGAATTTTTCTTCATTTTTCATTAGCTGCTTATATTCCTTAAAATATATGAAAATATAATTGGAAGTTTTTGTACAATGTCTATTTAAGGCCATGAAAAAAAAATTTATTGGTTCTCAGGCCCTCCCTCATCTAGTTGGAGGCTTGAAAAAAGCCCCTCATTGACCCTATTTTTTGCCATTTCAATAAAATAAAAATCAAAAATCACCTCCCTCACTACTTTTTTGTGGTTTTTACAATGTAAAAAGCTGCCTCATCTATTTTTTGGCAAATAAAAAGATAAAAAAAATTACCTCCCTCCCTCACCTGTTTCAATGAAAAATGGCCTGAGAACCAATTAATTAATTTTGTATGGCATAATGCATTTTAAAGTAACCTATGACCAAATAAAGAGGACCCATGTACAAAAATATTTAACACTGTTTAAATAGCTTAAACACAAGGATTTTGACTGTTTCTGAAAACTGAAGCTCATACTTCCTAAAGGTCAAATTTAGGTTACACTGTCAGACCTAATTTTGGTACATGACACATCAGTGTGCAATGATGCAACCAGGTTTGAAAGGCTATGTGCTTTGGTGCGAAAGGTATGCTCCAGATACAGAATATACAGAATGGTCAGGGTTTTGCTATCATAGATGTCAAAGGTCAAAGTCAACATCACAAAGACCTACATTTGGTACATGACCTCGCTTTCCCATAATGCACTCATTGTTTCATTACTATAGAGATTTACAAAAAGCTTTTCAAAATTTCATCATGGCACTGTTGAGGGTTAGAGAAGTAACATGTGCCATGAATTTCATTGGCTTTCTGTCTAAGGGTTAGAAAATGACATTAACCAATCCGCTACCAAACAGACCTTTCAAAACGCTATATACCTCACTGATAGTGTGACGGGTGTCGCTAGCAGGCCAGGACATGCTTACCCTTCCGGAGCACCTGATGTCACTCCCGGTTTTCATGGGAGTTCACACTATGAGTGCCTTAGTTCTTAATGTTATCTTTTTATTTCCGTGCATTGTACCAGTAGCTGTCTCACATCCTTGTTTTGTCTTTGTTTTTATCTGTTACCATTTTTGCCATGTCTTTGGACTTCGATTTTTGTAGTCATTGCTTCCCTTGTTCCTTCGGTATTCTACTGCCGTTGTTTTGTCACATAAGTAGTTTGAAAATCACAAGTGTTTTGCAACAAAGTTACTCTCCAGAAATGATGTGCACATGTGTTTTCCTATTATGGCAATTTCTATATATACACCAAAACTTAGTACGTGGGGTTCAAAATTTCAAGAAATTCTGATGATTGGTTTCAGAGGACTAAGAACCAGAGGCTCCCAGGAGCCTGTATCGCTCACCTGGCTTTCAGTTGCCACAATCAAGGTAACATTGCAAGTTATACAGTTGATCTTTAGTTTCTCAAACTTTTGTAGCTCAAACACCTCCAATATTTTGAACTGTTTTTAAAGTCTGATCATGTTTTACTATATTTCTTTGTTGGGCTGTTTTGACTTGACAAAAAACGTTCTTGCTAAGGACCACTTTCAAACCAGTTTTGAAGCTGAGACGTCATTTTGTAAATGGCAGTCAACAAACAATTTTCAACATCGGTTTTGAAGTCGCAACATCAAATATCTACTTGGAAATCAAATTTCATTGAAATTGGACAATGTTGAATTTTCCCGCCTTTTTTGGCGGCCATTTTAAAAATGGCGGTCAACGAACAATTTTTAACATCAGTTTTGAAGTTGCGACATCAAGACCAATTTGGAAACCAAATGTCATAGAAATAGGACAATGTAAAATTTTCCCGTCTTCTTTGGTGGCCATTTTGAAAATGGCAGTCAACGAACAAGTTTCAACACCGGTTTTGAAGTCGCAACATCAATATCTATTTGGACACCAAATTTCGTTGAAATCGGACAATGTTGAATTTTCCCGCCTTTTTTGGCGGCCATTTTGAAAATGGCAGTCACTGAACAATTTTCAACACCGGTTTTGAAGTCGCAACATCAATATCTATTTGGAAACCAAATTTCATTGAAATCGGACAATGTTGAATTTTCCCGCCTTTTTTGGCAGACATTTTGAAAATGGCGGTCAAGGAACAATTTTCAACATCAGTTTTGAAGTTGCCACAGCATGGCAAACATTTCTGCAATTTACACTTAACCTGTATCTTCTATAGTTTTGGAAATAAAAGATGAAAAATACCAAAATTTAAAAAATTCGGTGAAAAAAGGGCAATAACTCCTACAACGGTTTATGGATTTTCTTCAAAATTTCAGGGTGGGTAGATCTTGATATGCTGAACATTTTTGCAATTTACACTTGACCTCTATCTGTTACAGTTTTTGAAATAAAAAATAAAAAATACAAAAAATTTGAAAATTTAATGGAAAAAGGGCTATAACTCCAACATGGGTTTTCAGATTTTCTTCAAAATTGCAGTGGGTAGATCTCATCATGCTGATCATTTTTACCCCATGTCAGATTTTTGATATCTGTAATGGTTTTCGAGTTATTAGCCAAAAACTGCAATTTACCCCAATGTTCTATTTTTAGCAATGGCGGCCATGTTGTTTGACCAGCCCACTAATCGAACACAATTTTGAGAAGCCATACCCTGGTGATGATTCAAGTCAAGTTTGGTTACATTTGGCCCAGCGGTTTCAGAGGAGAAGATTTTTGAAATTGTTGACGGACAGACAGACGGACGACAGACGCATAGTGATGGCAAAAGCTCACCCTGGCATAGCCAGGTGAGCTAAAAATAGGACGGACAGACATTTGTTTCAACAAGAATATGTGTCTAACAGACGTAATGTCCCGCCTTGCAACTGTTTTGAGAAATGCTATATTGCATGGTCAGTAAACATGAAGTTGTTTGCATTGATACATATTTTTATTATTACTTTGTTTTTTTTTAAATATACCCTATTGTGTATTTATGTACAGTTTAATGATAATATCATACATCCTTAAAAGAAAAGAAACTTTAACTGTGAATAAACCTTATACTAGCTTCTTTTTTCTGTGATCAGTGAAGCATGAACTTGGTTGCATGGGTAAATATTTATTATGTGATTTTTGTTGAATTATATCCCAATGTGTATTTATAAAAATTTTAATGATAATAGCATACATCCCTTCAAATAAACAAAAATTTAACCTATGGGTATACCTCATACTATCACCCCTTTTTCCATGATCATGGAAGCATGAAGTCGGTAGTATGGATAAATTTTTATCATGATTTTTGTTTAATTATACCCTATTGTGTATTTATATAAAGATTCATGATAATAACATACAACCTTCACAGAATAAAAAACATGAAAACCTGAGGGTAAACCTGAGATGGGACTGATGGACAGACAGACCAGAACACTATATGCCCCATATTTTTGTAGATGGGGCATAAAAAAGGCATACTAAATCCTAGTCACTTGGTTTATAAATAGTAAACCACAAATTTGACCACTGTATAACTGCAAATAAATTTCTAATTAATAATAGTTAAAACTTTTTCAAATAAGATATTTTCAACTTTAATTATCATATATATTACAACTAATGCATATCAACAAATTCAACTGTAAGCAATTATGTCTATATACTTTCTCTGTCCTTTTCAGGCTTTGACCTCCTATATTTCTTCCCAGCTCTGTAAAGAAATGAAGAAAAAATCAATCTGAATGACCAAATAAAGGGATAGGAATGGAATGTCCATTTTCTTTTGAATTTTGCACAATATTTTTTTTTGTGTTGATGATCCAGCATCAATGCCCCAAAAAAACATTGACATAGTTTTGTTCAACATCTAGCAAGTTTTATTCAAGCCAGTTCTAGAGGCTGTCTTGAACTTACTATGAGATATGTGTGTTTGCTCATTGTTGAAGGCCTCATGATGACTTCAAGCTGAAGAATAAAAATAAATGCCTTGTTCTGATTGTTTAATCTTGTATGCATTTGTAGGAATTTTGTCCAGGTATATATACTCCATTCATGATTTCCTGTCAGTCTTGTTGACAATGCAAAATTTTTTGGGGTTAATTCTAGATTATAATATGGGAACAATGGAAACCATGAGGCATGACGACTAGCAATATGAAAATCTCCAATAACATAATGACAGACATAACAACAGTCTTTACACTGAAATCGACGATGTTATAATATGTCTTGTACAAAAGAACATTAGTAAAATTTATGTAATGGCAATTGTTGTCTTTTACATCATAGGTACGCCCAGATCATTAAATGTCATATTAGAATTGAAATATTTTAAATATTTTGCAATAATTCATGTTCGCTGGTGGTTTGTAGTCCATTTACATATGGGTGTCCATTATTTTCATTTATTTTACCACTCTCTCTGCTATGCTATGCTCTGGTAAAATATTAACGAAAATAATGGCCACCAATATGTAAATCTCCAACAAACCACCCATGTCCATGAATTATTTCTTAAGTATGAGCTAATCAATCTATCATACTATTCTGCATTAACATACAAAAATTTGGGAACTGGAAGTAAGTAGAAAACCTATTTTGACATCAAGACAATGAGGATTTGCATAAACATCTCTTGACAATAATGTGATCAGTACACTGTTAAAATTATTATCATTAGATTTTAAAACTGTGGTCATCAAATTCATACACTTCTGATCAATGGGAAATGGATATATACTATCACTCAACCAACAAGAGCTGTTGCCTAAACAACTTAATTCTAGAAGCAAGGTTAAAGATTTTTAAAAATAGCCCTCAGGGCAAGGTCAAGGTCAAAATGTCTACAAATATGGTACCACCAGAAAGCTCTCATCACAAGAAAGTCACATACCAAATATGAACACCCTACCACTAAACAACTTAATTCTAGTTGCAAGGTTAAAGTTTTTTAAAAATAGCCCTCAGGGCAATGTCAAGGTCAAAATGTCTACAAATATGGTACCAATAGAAAACTCTCATCATAAGGAAGTTACATACCAAATATAAACACCCTACCACTAAAATCCTACCTTCTAGAGGCAAGGTTAAAGTTTTTCAAAAATTGCCCTAAGGGCAAGGTCAAGGTCAAAATGTCTACAAGTATGGTACCAGAAGAAAGCTCTCATCATAAAGAAGTTACATACCAAATATGAACACCGTACCACTAAAAGTCTACCTTCTAGAGGTAAGGTTAAAGTTTTTTAAAACTTGCTCTCAGGCCAAGGTCAAGGTCAAAATGTCTACAAGTACGGTACAAGAAGAAAGCTCTCATCACAAGGAAGTCACATACCAAATATCAACACCCTAGCTCTTCAGGTATCAATTCCACAAGCCAGGTTAAATTTTTGCTGACGCCGACGACTCAGACGCCGAGGGTATGACAATAGCTCTCCGGACATTCGTCCCGATGACCTAAAAAAATTAATTTGCCCACTCAAAGTCAAATTATCTCCCCTTGCTACCAAAAAAAAATCATATTCCTTCATGCATTTCTCCATATAGTGCGCTTACGAGATATTCTGTGAGGGCAGAATCAATGAAAAATAGAAGTAGAATTATCTCCCTGTCCTTGATTTCAACAATCTTTCATACTATTCATGCACATCTCCATATAGTGTCCTTCCTATGTGTAAAGTTTCATAAAAATCCTTCCAGCAGTTAAAGAGAGTTGCGCTAACAAAGGTATTCTGTGAAGACGGTCAATGAAAACTCAAAGTTGAGTTATCTCCCCTTCCTAGTTTCAGACAATAATTATTTTGCTTCATGCACATCTCCATATAATGTACTTCCTTTGTGTAAAGTGTCATCAAAATCCTTCATGTGGTTTAAAAGGAGTTGTGCTTACAAGAAGTGTGGACAGACAGACAGACATAGTGATTCCTACATATCCCCCCCCAAACTTCGTTTACAGGGGGTATAAATATGATGTTCCACATTAAAAGGTTCTTGACATTTACATTTACTGAACTATGTACAATTATATCAACATCTCGATCATAATTTCTATACAAAAGTTGTGTTGTAGCTACTTCCTTTATACAAAACCTGCTATAATAAAGTTTTTAGTAATTGAAAAAGGTGGCAATATAATCACATAATAAACAAATGAAAATAATTCAGTAATACAAAATCACTGAAGTAAATTTTACCTGGGAAACCATGGATGCTTTGTTGTAAAGAACATATTAGCTAGTTCCTTATCTGTTGGTCCGTCTTTTCTAAATCTTAAATGATCTTTTATTCTATACTGAATTTTTAAAGCTGAATCTCCCTAAAAAGAATGGTAAAAGCATTTGTTATTTTATTACAAATAACTACAGCATCTTGCCAATTAGGTTTAAAAATAGAGATTTGATTTGACAATCTTTTTTTGACTTTCATCTCAAATATTTCTAGATAATAAAACTAGTGAGTACTTCTCATCTAAACTATTTCAAAAGGCTCAGTTACAAAAATATAACAAAGAATACATAAAAAATATAGTTTCTACAACGAGAACTAAGTTGATTATGAACTTTCTCAAATCGAGTTAAATAAATTTTGCAAATGTTTGAAAACGAGGCTTGCCGAGTTTTTAAACATTTGAAAATTTATTTAACAAGATGTGAGAAATTTCATAATTAACATGTTTAAGTTGTAGAAAATGTTTCTCTAATGACATAATGTAAAACATCAAGGATTTTGTTCTGAATAGATATGGCGGGAATTTCCACGAGAGTTGTTCTCTCACTAGAGACGAGAAATATTTTTATCACACCGGTCAGGCATTGGTTAAATTTGCTAAAAATTAGAGAAGCTGATTTCTAGTGTCAATCTACATTGTATAACTTCTTTTGGTTCTAAATAGTCTGATATCATACTGATGTAAAGATGTAAAGATGAAGAAAAATTATAAGTGCTTGTTTCTATGTTGTGTTTTAATATACAGAGTTTGTGGGTTTTACCACACAAATAAAGACTGCTTTTATTAAACATCTTTCAGTCAGAAGTTTAGACTGTTAAAGATTAAAACTCAAGTTTGGCCATTGTGGAAACTGTGCATATTTGAATATGTTCTAAGGTTTGACATTAATGTTCATAAGTTGCATTCTTGTGACTTTACTTCTCTAGAACTTTCTGTACAGATTAGCAGAATTCAGATGTATTTTATTCGATTCATGATGTTCAGTACAACCATTTTAAGATATTGGTGCCATGACCAGGATCAGGATCTGAGTTTGCTGCTGGTCATTTTGGTTTCTAGATGTGAAAAGAATGACCGGTGGCAAACCGAGATATAGTTCTAATTATTTAGTTTTGTACAAATACTTTACAATATTCATTCTGGTATAAAACTGTACAGATACTTACTTCAGATATTTCTTCTGTTTTTCTTGGAAGAGGCTGCAAATAAATTAGTAATAATAATACATGTATAAGACTTCTAAAAATACTATTTCATATAATTCCTATACTTAGAAAACTGTTAGTACCTAGTAAACTAGGTCAGGAAGTGTCCTGCTAAGCATTTATTTTCATAGAATTGGTAAGAAAGAATAACTTAGGTAATTCTATAGACCTGCAAATGGATAAGAAGATGAAACTAAAAATTAAACTAAGCTTCTGACTAAAAATTACAATCATTTACTATTCTATAAGCCCAGACAAATCGAAAAGTCCAGGGGCCTTGCAGGACATTCAGTCAAGCAAAATAAGGAAAAGTTGCCAGACCGTAGATAAATTTACAGAACCTACAGTTTCATGGCATATAGGAAATGTAAATTTTTTACCTGCTATCTGATAATTTTTGCTAGACCGACTCAAGTTTTGCCTGATTTGTCCTTCGGTCAGGCAGTTTTGGATATGTCTGTTAGCCACAATTTTTGGGGCAACAAAGATTTCTGCAAAGTGCCGCATAATACTCTTCAGCACACTGAACACTTCAAAACAGTTGAATGACAAATAAATGTAGTCAACAGATAGTATAATTACTTTTCCTTGTACATAGTCCCTGTGGATTGTTACAACATATTCTGAAGTTTTCCTGCAAGATTGGTTGAAAAGTACCAAGAAGTTTATATGGAGAAATTGTGAATAAATGGAGGCACACAATGGCCTAATATGACAAAATCATGTACAATAGGGTGCTGCTTAAAAATCAGGAAAAAATAAAAAATAAAGAAAACAAAATAAATAGTTAACATCTGCAATATATACTGAAGTAATCATACAAGTTTGGTTTAAAGTATTAAGTGGTTTAAGAGGAATTGTGGAAAATGATATAATTTTGATGCTACACTAACAACCAGACAGACAGAGAGAGAAACTGGTACATGAAGATAGATATTGATCCATCCTGCATTAATAGTGGACAACACAAAAAGAGATTGTTGTGACATGACTACATATAGTTAATTTATATTTCTTTTGAAGTTTTTAAGAATCTACTATGCTATATGACTGTCTTTTTAAATGTAAGTTTAATTTTATTCCATGAGAAAATTACCACTTCATTGACATAAATAGTATGGGTCAGATAAGCAAATAAGAATTTGGTAATTAAACAAAATCTACAAAAATATATCATTTACCCTTGTACATTCATATGGAAAATCTGGTTCTGGATGATAGCAGACGACAGTAGATTCATCAGCTGACAGTGCTACATAGTGAGATCTGCAATAAATAACAACATATAATTTCATCCTTACGTCAAAACTTTGTTTAATCTACAAATGTAAGTTCGTCATAAATTTGGAAAAGTTGTGATTTTGGGAGTCTCCTGCTTTCACAGAAAAAGACAAACCCCAATTTTGTTACAGAATGAATATAAAAAATGAGGACTGAAAATAAATGCACTCTGTTTCCTCGATCAGAAAGTGGCTTTAAGTTGTTAGTTTTCTTCAGCATCCTGAAATAAAAAAAAAATGATAAAAAATCACTCACTGTTCTGATGTAATTTTTTCAATTAATAATCTCTACTGCAAAAATAGGTAAATAATCATGTTAAGATATTCATTAACACATTAAAATTATGACATTTTCAACTGCCTTTTAAAATTTTGATTTTGGGGCCAAATTTGAGTTGTATTGCAACTCCTCAATTCTTCTAACCACTTAAAATAAATGTTGATGAGAGCTTCTTCCTTATTGTGCAAAACTCATTTAAATTTCATTTCCTTGGGCACTAATGTAAAAATCTGACCATACATGTTTTGTGCTAAACCTGATTTTGAACTCCTGTACATATCAAAACAGGGATTTCTTTCATAACAGTCATTAGAACTAAGGACAAAGAGTTAATATACTGTATAAATGGCACATAAACATCAATTAATTAAATTTTGTTATATGTATATAGGTACTGCCACCTTACAACCCTAAAAGAAGAAAAAGGTTAAAAGTAATAGGGTCTGTAAGTCTCGTTTAATTTTGGAACTTCCGGGTATATAATTTGTACCTGGAAGTTGCATTTTTAACAGAAAAATATGACGTTTCAAGCAAACAATAATGACGTCATAATCCAACAATGTCATATTTTTGCGGGAAACATTTTCAAATTTGAATTTTATCGTGATTTCTCGGTGTCACATGACGAGACTTACAGACCCTATTGAATTCTGTTACATGACTTACTTCTTAGATTCTGATGATTCATTTCTAACAGACTGTCCACAATTTACCAATCTTCCACCTGAAATTAAATTATGTAATATCTTTTCTAAATACAAAACTCTAACAAAAATTAAAGGTACTACTAATATGGCCTGGTCACAAAAGTGTAGCTCAGACTCAAATTATCTCCCCTACTAATATTTTCAGCTTCATGTACATCTTCAGGTTGTATATGTTACAGTGAATTTGTAAAATTAGGAAATTTGTAAAATCACTGAAAATTCAGGGAATTTGTAAGATCACTAAATTGGTCAGTGGGTTTGTAAAATCCCTAATTATGGCGGATTTCCCAGATGATTAACATATTTTATTTGCAATTCTTCAATGAACATACCAATATTCCTCAAGTAACACCTATAACAATTCCTTCTAAACTCCTGTCTTTTATTTGTCAATCAACCACTCAGGATTCTATAGAATTCTATTGTATACCAATTTGTCATCACTGGAGTATCAAGGTAAACCCCTTCAGGCAGTACAAATTGGTATACAATAGAATTCTATAGAAGCTTGATTGCTCGACGAGAAGACAAAAGACAGGAGTTTAGTAGGAGATTTATAGGTGTTACTAGAGGAATATTGGTATGTTCATTGAAGAATTGCAAATAAAATACGTTAATCATACAGGAAATCCGCCATAAAACCAGGGATTTTACAAATTCACTGAAAAAATCAATCATTCTTTTAATGATTCCGTGATGTTGTTTAGGGAATTTGTAAAATAATTTGTTGATATTTTATAAAAAAAAACAATATGTGTAAAATATATACAAGAATAAGTTAGATCTACTAAAAAGATTATTGACAAAAGCACTAACACTTCAATTTTTGTTTTAAATTGAACGAGCTTAAACGTTTTTAATTTATTATGAGTATTTTAAGTTCAATGCAAAATTGCACCACAATCAATTTTAAAATGTAATGTAAAAAAAGAGCCTAGATTCTTATCACCTCCCTCCCTGATTTTTTCAACCAATCCAAAAAATAATATTTTGATTTTCCCAAATTTATTTTTTTTTTTTCAAAATGTACTGCATTTTTAATCATAAATGATCGAAAATAAAACATAAAATTTGACCGCTCTTGCTGAATTTTTTCAAATCTTTCAATGAAAATGTTGGATTTTTTTATAATGGCCTTACAAAAAAAAATAAAATCTGTAAATCATAAATCAGTTTTCTAAATGATAAATCATGCATTTTGCAGTAAATTTAATATCCTGAAAAGCTAAAAAAAAAAATCTAAGTGGAAACGCATTTACACTTGTATGACTGTTTCCAGCACCAATATACAGTAACTAGAGGCTCACATGAGCCTGTATCGCTCACCTGGTGACTGGTTTTATTCATTGTCACGAAGAGACCACCCATTCATAACCAAAGTTGGTTCCAATTGGCTCAGTAGGTTCAGAGGAGAAGACATTTGAATGCATTTCCCATAGGGTCCCTATATTAAACTATGTTCCATGCTGGTGGCCATCTTGGATGAGGTACGAACGTCAAAATCACAAATTTTGAAGGGGACAAGCCAAGGACTATTGTGACCAAGTTTGGTTGAATTTGGCTTGGTAGTTTCAGAGGAGAAAATCTTTGGATGCATTTCCCATAGGGTCCCTATGTTAAACTATGTTCTCTGCTGGCAGCCACCTTCAATGAGGTATGAACATAAAAATCCCAAACTTTCAAGGGGACCACCTAAAGACTATTGTGATCAAGTTTGGTTCCAATTGGTTCAGTAGTTTAAGAGAACAAGATCTTTGAATACATTTCCAATAGGGTCCTATGTTAAACTATGTCCTGTGCTGACGACCATCTTGGATGAGGTACGAACATAAAAATCACAAACTTTAAAGGGGACCAGCCAAGGACATTCATATTCAAGTTTGGTTCCTATTGGCTTATAGTGGTTTCAGGAGAAAAGATCTTTGAATGTATTTCCCTTAAGGTCCCTATGTTAAACTATGTTCCCCGCCATCTTGGATGAGGTACAACCACAAAAATCACAAACTTTAAAGGGGAACACCTGAGGACTATTGTGACAAAATTTGGTCCACATTGGTTCAGTGGTTTCAGAGGAGAAGATCTTTGAATGCATTTCCCATAGGGTCCTATGTTAAACTGTGTTCCCTAGTGGCGGCCATTTTGGATGAGATGCTAATCTGCTGGACATATGTAGAAATTGTAGTCCTGGAAAAGCTCAACACTTTTGTTATTTACATTTAACCTCCATCTAAAACAGTTTTTGAAATAAAAGTAAAAATGTTAAAAAAATCGTGAAAATTCGAAGAAAAAGGGGCCATATCTCCTATGTGGGTAGTCAGATTTTCTTCAAAATTGCAGGAAATGTGGATCTTACTATGCTGACCATTTTTGTAATTTAAACTTCATTTCTATCTTCTACTATTTTCAATATATCAGACTAAAAGTAACAAAAAAACAAAAATTTTAAGGAAAAGGGGCAATAACTCCAAGATGGGTTATTGGATATTCTTCAAAATTGCAGGGCAGGTAGATATCATGCTGATCATTTTTACCCCGTCAGATTTTAGATATCTGTAATGATTTTCGAGTAACTGGCAAAAAACGGCAATTTACCCCCTATGTTCTATTTTTAGTAACAGCGGCCATGTTGTTTGGTCTACAGACATAAAAATCACAGACTTGAAAGAGCATACCCTGGTGATGATTCAGGCCAAGTTTGGTTAGTATTGGCCCAGCAGTTTCAGAGGAGAAGATCTTTGAATAAAAGTTAACGGATGGACGGACGATGGACGCCAAGTGATGGCAAAAGCTCACATGGCCTTTGGCCAGGTGAGCTAAAAATGACCACTGCCACATTGTCATTTAAAATCGTGAAAATGCTATAACTGTAAGGCTAGCATATAATGTGACTCGATTGAAATCTTAATCAAATGAATCCATAAACTAATATCTGGTTGATTTTGGACTATATTATGTCTAAATCAGGTTTTGTGTCCAACAATGCCACATGAATGTGACATTGTTCAACATTTAGAAATAAAGTCCTTTCAAAGCGGTGCTTGGGGCTGTCTTGGACTTACTGTGAGGTATGAACAAAACCAATTACTAAAGACCTCCTGGTGACATCAAGATAAAGAACAACAATAAATGTCTTGCTCCATCATGTCCATTGCATGATTTTTCCATGTTTTTGAAGAGACTTTTTCTCATGTGCATTTACTCCATAGCCTTTCACTGTTAATTTTATAATGCAGGTGAATGAAAAATAAAACATGTGAATAGCAATCTTTTCATCTCTCTACAGAATGACTATTTTAAGTTTTCAAATTGTATTTTTATATTAATTGTGAACTATTATGTTATTTTGGTTATAATCTACAAGATGGTTAAATTTTGATGACACAATTTTAATCTCAAAATAATATAAGTATTAGTTATCAAAATTTTTTATTTGTTTTAGATAATTTACTCTTGAAACAAGAATATCTTCTATATAAACAATTAAACTGCACAACATTCTGAGTTTATTTGTGCAAATTTCAATGAAAACAGTTAAGAAATGACTTCACAATATATATTTTTTTAAAATTAGTTTTATATGCAGTAACGGGTATATTGGTTAGAACTCTTGTTCTAATGACTTTATGGCAGATCTAGTAATTTATAAATTATTCAATTTTGCTGGCCTATAATCATTACTTTTGTTTGTATATTTGTTTTATACACCAACATCGTTCCCGAAAATTTAACATTTTATTAAATCAGTGATTTTGTATAATCCCTTACGAGATTTTCAGGGATTTTACAAAATCCCTGACAATTTCAGTGATTTTATAAAATCACTAAATTGGCCAGTGGTTCTACAATTCAGGGATTTTACAAAATCCCTGATTTTACAAATTCACTGTAACATACTATAACTGCATGTGTAACATTTCATTAAAATCCACAAAAGCTACATTTACATGCACAAGATTTAACACATAATGTAAATTTGCATGTGTGTAAAACTACATCAGTATGTTACATTATCTTAATCTGAATTGTGTATTTTCATTTTATAAGCCAACCACAAAAAGTGAAAACGGACGAAATGAAAAAGAGGGAATAACAGGAAACATCTGCAATGGCTGAAAATTACATTTACATGCTACAATCTAACAGGAAAAACACATGAAAAACACAAAATAAGACAAAAGACAAACAAAAAGCTAGTAAAAAAAATTTTTTTTCATTACATCTTTAATATCTATAGAACAACTGTCACTTCAGATAGATTTGGTACAACCTGCTGCTGGCATTTTGAAAACTCCTATTTTCATTTAGTGCCATTTGCACAATATTTGCAAAAACACATGCACTGATCCATTCAAGTGATAAAATTAAGAAACAATTCATGGCTACAATTAGATTGTGGGCATTTTAACATGGGCTCAAGTTGTTTTTGCAATCAATTAACCCTGAGCATTAACGAGGGATAAAATAAGCGAAAACAATGAGAGCCTATGTAAAATACCCACAATCAATCTATGTAGGCCATTTGATTCTAATTGGGGAATTATGGCATGTGCTAATCCCTTTTGGGATTTGAAGCCAAAGATGTTTTTTTGATATTGCCTGCCTCCGAGGAGGCTGTTTTTTTGATATTGCCTGCCTCCGAGGAGGCAGGCAATATCAAAAAAACATCTCTGGCTTCGAATCCCAAAAGGGATTATGGCATGTGCTAAAGGTGTTTTATTAGTATCATTCCATGGATTTATTTGTAAAGCCAAATCATACTCCCATATTAGAATTAAAAATTATAAAATCAAATTGTATAGTTATAATACATTGATGCAATTGATTTGAGTAATTAATTAGTTTGGAGGTTCAGAGCAGAAAGGTTTAATGTGCCTGTATTTTCTAAATACATACAGAACCTTTCAGCTCTGAACCCTAGATCTGTACTGCAGGAATGCAATTAAACATCAACCGTTTATGAATAATTAGTAAATTACAGTCAACAGTAATGAATCTGGCAATTTGTGTTTAAGCTAGTCATGTAGTTTGGGTGTCTAAACTGCACATCCATCTTGTACATCTTGGAATTTACCATTAAATGTTCTAAAATCATTTTGAATTATTTATTGATAATAAAACAAGAATATGTGTCTAACAGACACAATGCCCTGCCTCACAACTATTTTGAACAATGGTACATGTATATTTGGTGATCAGTAAAGCATGAAGTTTTTTGCATGGATATATTTTTATTATGATTTTTTAAATTATTATACCCTAATAGGTATTTAATAAAATTCAATGATAATAGCATATATCTTTCACAGAATTTGATTACTGTAAACGTGGAAATTTTCGCGTGGGGTTTAAAATCCGCGAAAATTTC
Source organism: Modiolus philippinarum (assembly GCA_002080025.1). Classification (NCBI taxonomy): domain Eukaryota; kingdom Metazoa; phylum Mollusca; class Bivalvia; order Mytilida; family Modiolidae; genus Modiolus; species Modiolus philippinarum. The sequence continues at coordinate 63,082 of MJUU01016195.1, read as the reverse complement.
CCCCTCGCGAATAAATTGAT
>MJUU01016195.1:51450-62186 GCA_002080025.1 Modiolus philippinarum | reverse complement strand
GAAATCCGATGAAAAATAAAGATTTCACATATTTCGAAAATTTGCAATTTTGGCCCCTTTGACCCCTTGTAGCTCGGAAACGGTAAGAGCTACGAAAAATCTGTTGACTTAGTGATGAAAGCTTATATCAAGAGGAATTAAAGGAAAAAAATCCCATCGAAATCCGATGAAAAATAAAAATTTCAGGTAATCAGCAAATTTGCAATTTTGGCCCCGTTCGGCCCCTCATAGCTGGGAAAGAAAACAAGTATCCAAAAATATAAAAGTTGAGGGCTGTTTTATTTTTTCATTAGGAATCTAATGAAAAAAAACTGCATCAAAATCGGACAAAAAATGAAAAAAAAAAAGATTTTTGAGATTTCCCCCTTTTGGAACCCATTTATCTCATTAATGGTACATGTGACATGAAATCCGTTGACATATAGCCAATCAGAAATTTCCTTAGGATCACACTGAAAGAAACCCCATAAAAATCCGATAAATAATAAATATTCTACAGCCCAATAAATGAAAACACCTAATTTGGCCCTTTTTGGCCCTTTTTAAAAAAATGGGCGGGGCCACAACACCCAAAACCTATCCCAACCTTCCTTTTGTGACAAGCAACATTATTTTAAAATTTCATAAGGATTGATCAACTAGAACTGAAGTTATCGCACAGAAACGAAGAGTCTACAGACGCCGACGACGACGCCGCCAGTATCATAGCAATATACGACCTGAAATTTTTTTTTGCGGTCGTATAAAAATTCAACCTAAGGGTAAACCTCATACTACCCATTTTTTCCCTGATCATTTAAGCATGAAGTTGGTAGCATGGATAAATTTTTATTATGATTTTTGTTTAATTTTGACCTTTGACCTAATTTTTTTGCATATTTATGTTCATATTCACAAGACCTATACACTTGCCAAGTATTAAAAGTCTATCTTGCATAGTCAAGAGTTATTTATTACCATAAAAACACCAAATTTAACCCCTTATTCTGAAACAGATGAAGCCCCTTTGGGCCTCTTGTTTATTGAGATTGTTTTAATTGCTAAAAGTATCTGTTTAAACATGCTATTAGAATCTGTCACCGAGGGTCAGCTGTCTACGAGTTGTGCCAAAGGGAATTAACTCTTTAAGGACTGCTTGACCCACCGTTAACATAAAGGGAACAAGATGTTCAGCGCAGACTTACTATGATTAGTGGCAAAGTAACTACAAATAAAAGTTTAACAAATTTAATAACAATAAAATAAAAAGCAAAATGTAAAATAAATGTCCAAATAACAAAAATCCAAATAAATAGAATTAAGTTCACTTTTGAATAATGGTTATGTCCATAAATAGTTCACACATGGATTGTCCAAAATCACTGTTGAATTTCACTAGTCCAAATTAATCAATTTCCACTTGTCCAAAGCAGTAGATGAATTTTCAGCAAAGTCCAAATATAGAATTATTATAAAAGTCCAAAATGTTTGTAACACAGCTTTGAATGTTGACGTTAACCGGCGAGTTGTTGATCTGTTCCTTTTGTAGTCTCTTCCAGTAAAACGGCGGATTGGTTATCAATCGATGAGCCGGAACTAGATTCAGTGGAGACAGGATACAGTAACTCCTGGAGGTTTGTCGTAGTTTCCAATACTGAGTTTGGGTCTTCACAGTTGTTCTACTGATCAATCTCTTTCTCTATCTCTTTTCTGCCAATTTCGAATTTCTGCGGACTATTTATGGTCATGACTACAAAAGCTCAAAATGTGGAGTAAAAATCACAATAATATCAAAATACCGAAGTTACTGTTAATTTATTTTCTGCATATGCGCATTTCGACAACTTATGTCTCATCAGTGCAGATAAAACCAAAACATTTGGAAGTCCATTAACCAAAACGTGTAAAATTCGATGGAGAACAAATATCCAAAAGGGTCTAAATAGAAAAGCCAAAATTCAGCTAAGAACAGAGCTATGCATGAGGGAGATACTCCCATATATTAATTTGAGTAATAATAATTTCATGTCAAAATATGCCAAAAGATAATTAATTAACATCTGTCTAATTTAATCGAGTACAATAGATCAAAACGAGTAAACTTTTTCAACAGGTGACAAATAATCTAATTAAACATATAGATACAGTAACTCTAATTAGTGTCAGGTAATCAAAATCAGGTAAACTTATCAAGATACAAATTTTAATTATTTAATTCCANGAGATCTGCAATAAATAACAACATATAATTTCATCCTTGGGCCCTATCAAGTTAATTTGTAGATTCTCATCCACCTGTAACAAAAAATCTGGGGCGGGTGGGAGGGTTTTATTTTATATTTTTTACCGATTTTCACTGAAAATTGATAGGAATTTAACGAAAATTTCTGAACAATTGAAAATAAAAAAAAAATTAAGCTTAGAAAAAATGGGGCGGGTGGGGATGAGAATCTATTAATTAATTTGATGTGGCCTTACGTCAAAACTTTGTTTAATCTACAAATTAAGTTCGCCATAAATTTGGAAAAGTTGTGATTTTGGGAGTCTCCTGCTTTCACAGAAAAAGACTAACCCCAATTTTGTTACAAAGTTCACTCACTGTTCTGATGTAATTTTTACAATTAATAATCTCTACTGCAAAAATAGGTAAATAATCATGTTAAGATATTCATTAACACATTAAAATTATGACATTTTCAACGGCATTTTTAAATTTTGATTTTGGGGCCAAATTTGAGTTGTATTGCAACTCATCAATTCTTCTAACCACTTAAAATAAATGTTGATAGGAGCTTCTTCCTTATTGTGTAGAACTCATTTAAATTTCATTTCCTTGGGCACTAATGTACAAATCTGACCATACAAGTTTTGTTCTAAACCTGATTTTCAACTCCTGAACATATCAAAACATGGGTTTCTTTCATAACAGTCATTAGAACTAAGGACAAAGAGTTAATATACTGTATAAATGGCACATAAACATCAATTAATTAAATTTTGCTATATGTATATAATATAGGTACTGCCACCTTACAACCCAAAAAGAAGAACAAGGTTAAAAGTAATTGAATTCTGTTACATGACTTACTTCTTAGATTCTGATGATTCATTTCTAACACACTGTCCACAATTTACCAATCTTCCACCTGAAACTAAATTATGTAATATCTTTTCTAAATACAAAACTCTAACAAAAATTAAAGGTACTACTAATATGGCCTGGTCACAAAAGTGTAGCTCAGACTCAAATTATCTCCCCTACTAATATTTTCAGCTTCATGTACATCTTCAGGTTGTATATACTATGACTGCATGTGTCACATTTCATTAAAATCCACAAAAGCTACATTTACATGCACAAGATTTAACACATAATGTAAATTTGCATGTGTGTAAGTAAAACTACGTCAGTATGTTACATTATCTTAATCTGAATTGTGTATTTTCATTTTATAAGTCAAATACAAAAAGTGAAAAGGGTCGAAATGAAAAAAGAGGGAATAACAGGAAACATCTACAATGGCTGAAAATTACATTTACATGCTACAATCTGCCAGGAAAAACACATGAAAAACACAAAATAAGACAAAAGACAAACAAAAAGCAAGTAAAAAAATTTTTTTTTCATTACATCTTTAATATCTATAGAACAACTATCACTTCAGATAGATTTGGTACAACCTGCTGCTTGCATTTTGAAAACTCCCATTTTCATTTAGTGCCATTTGCACAATATTTGCAAAAACACATGCATTGATCTATTCAAGTGATAAAATTAAGAAATAATTCATGGCTACAATAGATTGTGGGCGTTTTAACATGGGCTCAAGTTGTTTTTGCAATCAATTAACCCTGAGCATTAACGAGGGGTAAAATAAGCGAAAACAATGAGAGCCTATGTAAAATACCCACAATCAATCTATGTAGGCCATTTGATTCTAATTGGGGAATTATGGCATGTGCTAAAGGTGTTTTATTAGCATCATTCCATGGATTTATTTGTAAAGCCAAATCATACTCCCATATTAGAATTAAAAATTATAAAATCAAATTGTATAGTTATAATACTGTGAAAGTACTATTGTTCGTGGGGTTCCAATTTTCGTGGATTTCGTGGTTCGTCAAAACCACGAAATTAAGTTCCCAACGAAATGCATTTTTCCCTAGACTTTTAATACAGAAAATTCAAAACCACGAATTTAGGTTCCCACGAAATAGTGATTTTTATGAAAACCACGAAAATTGATGTCCACGAATAAAAGTTCTTTCACAGTACATTGATGCAATTGATTTGAGTAATTAATTAGTTTGGAGGTTCAGAGCAGAAAGGTTCTATGTGCCTGTATTTTCTAAATACACACAGAACCTTTCAGCTCTGAACCCTAGATCTGTACTGCAGGAATGCACTTAAACATCAACCGTTTATGAATAATTATTAAATTACAGTCAACAGTAATGAATCTGGCAATTTGTGTTTAAGCTAGTCATGTAGTTTGGGTGTCTAAACTGCACATCCATCTTGTACATCTTGGAATTTACCATTAAATGTTCTAAAATCATTTTGAATTATTTATTGATAATAAAACAAGAATATGTGTCTAACAGACACAATGCCCTGCCTCACAACTATTTTGAACAATGGTATATTTCGTGATCAGTAAAGCATGAAGTTTTTTGCATGGATATATTTTTATTATGATTTTTTAAATTATTATACCCTAATAGGTATTTAATAAAATTCAATGATAATAGCATATATCTTTCACAGAATTTGATTACTGTAAACGTGGAAATTTTCGCGTGGGGTTTAAAATCCGCGAAAATTTCCCCCTCGCGAATAAATTGATTTTGAAGTGACCTATGTAAAAGCAATGACATTGACGAATATGAAAGGCCTTAAGCGCGAAATAACCCCCTCGTGAAATGTTTGTTATACGAAATCGCGAAAATAACACCCCTCAAAAATTTCAACGTTTACAGTATTTATATCCTAATGAGTATCTATATAAAGTGTAATGATAACAGCATACATCATACACAGAAAAAATAAAGGGCTACGCCGAGCGCAGCATGATACGACCGTAGCACGTCGAATACTGAAATTTGAACAAGTGTAATTCAAAATGAATGAGGACACAGTAAAGAGCTTGATACAGTAATTAAGAGCTTGAATCAGTTGCAATTTTGGCCCCTTTGGCCCCTTTAGCTCAGAAACGGGAAAAGCTATGCAAAATTTGTTGACTTACTACTGAAAGCTGATATCAAGAAGAATCCAAAGAAAAAAATCTGATCGAAATCCAATGAATATTATAAGGATTTCAAATATTTCGAAAAATTACAATTTTGGTCCCTTTGACCCCTTTTAGCTAAAAAACGGTAAGACCTACGTAAAATCCGCTGGCATACTACTGACAGCTTACATCAAGAGGATTCCAAAGAAAAATATCCTATTGAAATCCGATGAAAAATAAAGATTTCACATATTTCGAAAATTTGCAATTTTGGTCCCTTTGACCCCTTGTAGCTCGAAAACAGTAAGAGCTACGCAAAATCTGTTGACATTCTACTGAAAGCTTATAACAAGAGGAATTCAAAGAAAAAAATCCCATCGAAATCCGATGAAAAATAAAGATTTCACATATTTCGAAAATTTGCAATTTTGGCCCCTTTGACCCCTTGTAGCTCGGAAACGGTAAGAGCTACGAAAAATCTGTTGACTTACTGATGAAAGCTTATATCAAGAGGAATTAAAGGAAAATAATCCCATCGAAATCCGATGAAAAATAAAAATTTCAGGTAATCAGCAAATTTGCAATTTTGGCCCCGTTCGGCCCCTCATAGCTGGGAAAGGAAACAAGTATCCAAAAAATAAAAGTTGAGGGCTGTTTCATTTTTTCATAAGGAATCTAATGAAAAAAACTGCATCAAAATCGGACAAAAAAAGAAAAAAAAAAAAAGATTTTTGAGATTTCCCCCTTTTGGGACCCATTTATCTCATTAATGTTACATGTGACATGAAATCCGTTGACATATAACCGATTAGAAATTTCCTTAGGATCACACTGAAAGAAACCCCATCAAAATCCGATAAATAATAAATATTCTACAGCCCAATAAATGAAAACACCTAATTTGGCCCTTTTTTGCCCTTTTTAAAAATACGGGCGGGGCCACAACACCCAAAACCTATCCCAACCTTCCTTTTGTGACAAGCAACATTTTTTTAAAATTTCATAAGGATTGATCAACTAGAACTGAAGTTATCGCACAGAAACGAAGAGTCTACAGATGCCGACGACGATGCCGCCAGTATCATAGCAATATACAACCTCAAAAATTTTGCGGTCATATAAAAATTCAACCTAAGGGTAAACCTCATACTACCCCATTTTTTCCCTGATCATTTAAGCATGAAGTTGGTAGCATGGATAAATTTTTATTATGATTTTTGTTTAATTTTGACCTTTGACCTAATTTTTTTGCATATTTATGTTCATATTCACAAGACCTATACACTTGCCAAGTATTAAAAGTCTATCTTGCATAGTCAAGAGTTATTTATTACCATAAAAACACCAAATTTAACCCCCTATTCTGAAACAGATGAAGCCCCTTTGGGCCTCCTGTTTATTGAAATTGTTTTAATTGCTAAAAGTATCTGTTTAAACATGCTATTAGAAACCTACAGAAAAATACTGCATCAAGATCAGACAAAAAATCATGTTTTCCGTTTGTCCCCCTTTGAGCCTCTTGTTTCTCAAAAACAGGAAGAGATACCTCAGATCTGTTGACATACTACAGTTGTGCAATTTTATAAGCAATAACATGAAACAAACCCCGTCTCAACATGCTCAATAAGTAAAATAATAAGGACTTTACAGTCAAATATGTGAAACAGCCAATTTCACCCCTTTTTAACCTCTGTGACCTTGACCTTTGACCTGACCTAATTTTTTTTGCATATTTATGTTCCTTTTGACTAGACCTATACACCTGCCAAGTATGAAAAGTCTACCTTATATAGTTCAAAATTACTTAAAGTTGTAGCCAAGGTTAAAGTTTCAGACGCACAGACAGACAAACAGACAGGACAAAAACAATATGCCCCCGATCATCGATCTGGGGGCATAAAAATCATTTACCAAATGGATTCTGTGACTAATGTGGCTTTAATCAAAGGAGTCAGAAATTTTATCAATGCAGGTTCGAATATGAAGACCCCATACAATGAAGTTTCTTGTTTGTATTTGAATGAAACTTCATTGTGGGAAGCTTTGTATTTCATATATTGATACAATATTTCTATTTCCTACTCCTGTGCTTTAATAACAGATTAAAATTAGTAAATTCTTTGTATAATCAAAGTTGCTCATTCTATGATTCTACTAGTTACTCTGTGAGTTTTACTTCAGTTTTGCTTGCCTTAGTCATATTAGTAATTTCAATACTTGTAAACCAGAATTCTAGTACAATAATTTGTCCTGGTATATACAATGTACAGTATAGCTGAATGTTAATTTACTGAATATGGTAATTCCAATTGCTATTGTAACATCAAATTCATTGGACGACATCTTGAACAATTCATATGCTCCGAGGTAAAAATAGTGCAGTATATGTTGACACTGGAGTCAATGACAATATTGTTTTTGTCACGGAGGTGCATACCTGAGTTGTATTCAGGTAGTAGATATATAGCCAGTAAAAATCGACTGAGCTAACAGAATATTTCTTTAGCTCATTTGGTAGCGAGGCTGACCACGAAGCAAAAGGTCCAGGATTCGATCCCCAGAAGAGGAGACACTGGTACATTTGTAGTAACAATACTGATTTTCATGTACGGTTTTACCTTCCGGTAACATTGGCGCTCAACTGAAAGACCCGCAATGGATAGAACAAGAAAACTAGCTGGGCACTGAAGGTTGTGGTGTGTGAAGAGTCATACATATGGCAATTATGATGACTCTTTGTGGGGGGCATGTCACAGAGGTGCATACCTGAGTTGTATTTAGGTAGTAGATATATAGCCAGTAAAAATCAACTGAGCTAACATAATATTTCTTTAGCTCATTTGGTAGCAAGGCTGGCTATGAAGTAAAAGGTCCAGGGTTCAATCCCTAGATGAGGAGGCACTGGTAGTATTTCTTTCATTTTGGATTGGAACCCCCCTTTTCAAATTCCCTGGGTCCACGTCTGAAGGGTTGCATAACCTTCTCATTATAAGTCCTTGTCCAAATGTATATTCTGAATTTCATCACAATATCTTGAAAAATGAATCTGGGACTAATATAGCAGGCATTTGAAACATTTTCTACCGATTTAATACAAATACATCATTTTATAGAAAAAAGATTAATCAAATCATAGTATAATTTTTGTAAAATAAATTTATTCCACAGTACACAAATTTTGCTCTAAAACTTGGATAATTTTGTTGTTTTTTTAGAAATATACTGCAAAATTTTACACTTCATGACGTTTTTTTAGTACACTTTCTATTTTCCCAAAAATATTTAATGCTACAAAATTTATATGATTGAAAAGATGAAACTTCAATGTGAATCATGATAATTTTTTCTTTAAATTTAGTTGAAAATTTAGTTGTAAAATACACAGGGAAAAGTTTAGTGTTTGAACTCCAAAATTTATTTCTAAAAATTGCATGAGCATGGTCACATCAGTCAAAATTTATCAGCACTGTTAAGAATTTTTCCTGCATAAATTATATATGGCTATAAAGCCATTACAAAGAGCTTTATCCTGGTAAAATTTCTTAATAGTAGGATGGAATTTGACATGTACACTAACGAGTTAAAAGTTAGCAAATTTTCTTTATTTTCATTGTTCTGACGCTCATTAATCATCGATTACTGTCATTTGTCTATTGGATGGTTTCTCGGTAATTTTACGATCTCTTTACACGAGAAAACAACCCATATATGGTGAATTTATTACCAATTTTTAATTAGGATTTCATTGTTGTGTGAATGAAAATTAATGTCGTACATGTAAATATGGATAAATCAGCTTTTCAGCAAAATTTTAAGATAATAATTTTATGTTGAGTAAATCTAAAGTTACAGTCGAAAATCATAACTGGGACCACTTTTTATTCGATCATACTGGTTTGTTAAATAGTTTCAAATCCCTGTTTTATATTAGTCCCAGAATGAATGAATAAATCAAAAGTTGAGATTATTACATAGATATACATGTATAGTATGTTGACTTTTTCAATGCCTCCACGGGTAAAATGCCTGGATGCCTTGATAAATTTAGTATGCGAGCGAGTAGGTCGGGTTTACACATCGATAGACTACTCCAAAATCACTTTTATTCCTATTCTCTTATCCGACGTGACATCACAAAGCTGAATTGACCAATCAGATCAGTCAATTTCAATCTTACACCCCCAATATAGGCTGTGACACGATCGATGTTTACAGATATAATCTATGTAGGCATATCAGTAAAGAATCAGGTTAGATAATTCTCCAGACAAAAATCTGTAACCTTTTGTTTGAATTGATATTTTATTGTGAAATGAAGTTATTTAAGAAATAATTCATGGGCGCCGGTGGTTTGTTGGAGATTTACATATGGGTGGCCATTATTTTTGTTAATATTTTACCCAAAGCGTAGCCTAGCAGAGCGAGGAGTAAAATAAACGAAAATAATGGACACCCATATGTAAATCGACTACAAACCACCAACGAACATGAATTAGTTCGATTCTAATATAACATTTCATGATCTGAGCGGACCTATAGTGTACATGGTAACGACAGCCATTACTTCAGATTTACTGACATTTTTGTGCACAAAACATATTGTGACGTCGTCAATTTCAGCATAAAGACGGTTGTGAAGTCACTCATTATGTTATTGGAGATTTTCATATGGCTAAATAGTTGTCATGGTTTCCATTGTTCCTGTATTAGAATAAATGTTTGATATAAGTAAATTATTTAATTTGAGAATGTAAATGTGCTTTCTGCACAATGTTTCTTTACCTAATATTTTTATGTAAAAAATGCCAGGTTTTTAAACATTTCATACGATGGTAATTTTCTATAAAACCGCATTTTCAGAATGTTAACTTGGGAACCCACTAAAACCCATCTACATGTAGCATATTAAAGATTTGTGATTCACATGTCTGCAGTGCAAATTTCATTACAATCGGGCCTATGGAATTTTTGGATTTACTGTTAAAAATTAAGTTTTTGTAGTTTTTGCGCATGGTCTTATGATTTTGACTCGAGTTATGTTCCTTTGGCCACAAATTCTTAGTTTTTCCCACTTTGAATGTGCTGCCATCTGGCGTTAATTGAAATACTTAATCTATGTAAAAAATCGAAATTTTAAATTGCAATAGGAAGGTTTGCGAACCTCATTAGTGATGTCATAAAATCTAATTTACATATGCAAATTAGCATTTTTGGTTGGCATAATTTACATATGCAAATTTGCATTTTTGGTTGGCAAAGTCGTAGTAAGACCACTTACAACAATGTAAAAGAATTTTTGATCTTTTGTCATTTTTTCATTATCCATACAAATTTGGATCTGTAAAATGCGTAGAAAACTTTAAGATTTTCATATTTTTTCTGCCGATTATACTTTTTAAAAATTTTGTGCAGAAAAATTTTTATGTGGTTTTAAAAATTGTCGAAATTGCGAAATTTTATAAACTTTACACAAAAGCTAATTATATAGATATTGAACATAAATTTATTTAAGAAATTAATACCCTG
>MJUU01016195.1:35562-50585 GCA_002080025.1 Modiolus philippinarum | reverse complement strand
TGGCCAAAAAGTAACGGATGTTAAAACAGTAACGAATAATTATTTTGTGAGAAAATTCTGCATAGTTTCGTGAATTTTTATGAATTCTAACATTGATCATGATTTGTATTAATAGTATACAATTGTTAAAATTATGCGATATTCATTTGAACGTCTTTAGATGCAATATCTAACGAAAAGATGTTCAAAGGGGGCATTTTTAAGCCTTCTGTTAAAAGGAGGAGACAAGCTAAAGTGTTTTCTATTCAACAGTTAGCCACGGTGAACAATATACATGAACAATCGCAAAAATATAAAGGAATAATTAAAAGAATATCTAAAATGGCAGGGCCTACTGTGATAGAATTGAAACTCGATTACAGAAGATGATCGACGTTTGTAGAATTAACATCCGTTACCAATATTTCAGGAGCACTGGTGACTTTGAATTATTCATGTTTTTACGTTCCGTCGTAAAACAGAAAAAAATCATTTAATTGATACTCATTTTTGGTCTCCGGTATCTTCAGTGCTCGATATGTTCACACAAAATGTATATGATGAATTTTATCATGTAGTAATATCTTCAGTGAAAGGGGAAACGTTCACAGAAGCAGGATTGCCAAACAGTAAATGATGAAACTTTTCCCAAAACCATGTGATCGTAATCCGAGAGACAGTCCTCCATTGAGAAATGATCTCTGAAGGAGATTTGATTCATTTTAGAGGCCTTTCCAATTACAATGATTAACATCCGTTACAATGAGATTTCGGTCTATTTCAAATTGCCATTATAATACAAACATGCTGAGGTTTAAAGTTTACAAGATTTTCAAGAACTTTGGCCATTTAAAGGTTAAAACAACCAAGAAACAGAGCGACAGCCTCGATTTATTGTAAAAATAAATAAATTAAAGATCATAAAATATGGATGTATTTTTGAACATTTTTTATTATGATTCTGTAGAGCGATTTTGCACACAAAAAAATTGTCTGACAATGTAAACATTTTTTTGTTTGCTATATATGCTTGTATTCAAAAATATTATTACATTTTTTAATGACATTTCAGGGTTTCGATTTTCAAAATCACGTAATTGTATTACTGGTAGTCTGTTTAACATCCATTACCATGGATTTTAGCGGTTCTTCTAAAATCGCTGAATAAAAATAATTCAAAGCAGGCACAGATCCAGGAAATTTTAAAAGGGGGGGGTTCTGATTTAAAAATGAAAGGAAATTTTGCCGAGCAGAGCGAGGCGAGAAAATTTTGGGGGTATTTCTTTGTAAAACATCAGGATTTTCACTAAAAAATACATGATTGTCCAAAAAAAAGGGGGGTTCCAACCCCCCCAAACCCCCCTTGGATCTGCCAATGCAAATAGATATGAGGAGGAAATTCTAAAGATAGATTCCAAAATGCCAATACTTCCCGAAAAAATCATTATTTTATGTTTCTTTAAAAAAATATTTTTTCACATTTCTGCTGTGGACAATGGTGGAAGTGGGACATAATTTTTAGAATGACTGATATGATGTTCATATTGATGTTCCAGATGCACATTACGAGTTTCATTTAAATATCTTGAAAAATAAATGAAGTTACTTAGATATATAATGAAATGTGGACTTTTTCACCGCCTCCACAGGTAAAATTCCCCAATAGGAGAATAAGTATAACAGATTTCTTTGACTTTACAATGCCTATTCAAGTCAACATTATATATGAGAAATTGATTAAGGTTATCCATATGATACATAACTACAAGAATTTAACACGCTTGTTCAATAGATTACCACTTAAAGCTGCGTTTTGTTTCCATAAACATCGAATCATTGAAAACGACAAACGTCTCATGGGCGCAGCCATCTTTAAAAGAAAATTTCAGTACTATGAACCCGAATATTTTGAGTTTACTGTGTAAACTATTCTACTCCTTTTATCCGTTAAACTAATTTGATTTTTGTTTTAATCAAGTTTCAATTAATTATATAATCATCACAATATGATTTCACGTCTCTAAATTGCAAGGCGAATAATACTTTCATTACAGATGCGTGAGGTCGAAAAATACACTCTTAATTTTGTCATTTCCCTTATCTTTCCTGGGAGGCTTAGAATCTAGTTATTTACTTTTCAACAAATTTAGTATCAAAACAAGCATTGTCAGCAATGAAAAGAAGTGTAAGGCTAATCAGTCTTGCATTAGATGTGTTATGAAATGCACTTTATGCAGTGTCGTTAATTTATAAGATCAGAAACTGACAAACATGGAGGCATTTGTTATATGAAAGAAATATACATTCCATTACATGATATAAAACTGTAACCAGAGAGCATGATTCTCGCAACGTAATTCTATGAGATCATATCCAGGGATTGAATCGGGATCTACAGCAATCTAGCCAGCTCTCTAGTAGACCGAATTATATGTCGTTTATCGTCATATGAGGGGCCTGATGGGGGTCTCATCACGAATCATGAAAAATTAATTTGGACCAATCACAGTTCACGGGAAAATTATTTTGTCAGTTTGATCAAGAACGATTCACGGCAATGTTCTAATAACGATTCACGACAAATTAATGAAATGGAAAACGAATCACGGGGAATTAAAATCCCCGATCACGGAGAACGAAATAAACCCATCGGCCCCCTCTCATATGTTTATATCTTTTATTAATCTGACTTTTTATTTTTTTATATTGTCACAAAGCAATATAAAAAATAAAAATAAAAAGTCAGATTAGTAAAAGATATAAACATAGGCGACAGAAGTAGCTTTGTAAGTGACGGATAAAAATTGAGCTAAAGAATACATCAATTAATGAAATCCAGAAATCCCAGTATATTTTAAGATCCCCTTGTGGTTAAGATTCTGACAAACCTCCATGAAAATTACGTCGTTGTCCCTACAGACAAAGCTTCTAACAACATACTGTTTGTGTGTAAGAAACACTATTTTGACTAGATGGGCATAGACAGTTTGTCTGGAAACCCTACTTAGTACTTATACCCCTACTACAATATTGAGGGATGAGATTGTAAAAAATCACACTTCAGCTTTAGGATCCTTTGGCATCAGAGCAGATGATGAAAACAATCAAATCCCTTGCATCAACTGGATACCAAAACTTTATAAGAATCCATACAGAGATTCATTGTGGGGTCATCCAGATGCACCACTAAACCTCTTTCACAGCTCCTCACTGCTTTGTTGACGGCAGTCAGAGATGGCCTGAAAAATTACTGTGATAAAACTTAGTCTACGAGCGGCATGAATCAAATGAGGATTTTTAAAAATTCCAAAGATTTCCTTGAACAGCTATCCCCTACCAGTCTTACTCATTGTCCATGTTGTCATAGCATTCAAATTTTAATTTTTCTACTCTTTATACAACACTGCCACACAATAAACTGAAAACAGTAATTGCAACTTTAATACATCAATGCTTCTGCTCTAAAAATGGAGAAAGCAAAAACACTTTTTTGAAGTGGGGAAAGACAAAACATATTTTGTTTAGAACCACACTGATTCAAATAAGAAGTACACTGAGACTGACATAATCAAAATGTTAGAATTTTTTATCAATAATATATTTGTCAAATTCGAAGGTTGTTTTTTCCCAACAGACAGTAGGGATTCCTATGGGAACTAACTGTGTGCCACTTTTAGCTGACATTTTCCTTTACTCATATGAGGCCAAGTTCTTACAAGGGCTTGCACAAAGAAAACAAAAACATTCATCCCAGTCCTTTAATTTCAGCTTCCGCTATATAGACGATGTACTTTCTCTTAATAATTCAAAATTTAAGGAATATTTACCGGGTGCATTCCAATGAGCTTGAAATTAAAGAAACAACTGATACACCTACTTCAGCTTCATACCTGGATCTTTTGTTGTATATTGATGAAGAGGGATGTTTGAAATCTAAGCTTTATGACAAGCTTGATGATTTTAACTTCCCAATTGTGAACTTTCCCTTTCTTAGCAGCAATATACCTACCTCTCCTGCCTATGGACATGATGGAGTGTACATTTCAAAGTTTATTTGTTACTTTTGAGCATGTAGTTTGTACAGTGATTTTTTGAACAGAGCCAAAACACTGTCCCAAAAGCTGCTGAGTCGGGGATCTGCTCAACCTATGTTAATGTCATCCCTCAAGAAATTCTGTGGCCATCACCATAACATCATTGAAAGATATGACATGTCAGTGTCCCAAATGAAAGCAGATATTTTTAGCTAGATTCACATCTTCCCGGATTTTACTACCAATTTTGAGATTTTCCTAGACTGACTCGCTTACAGTGTGACAGGTGCTGTTAACAGAGCAGGACATGCTTACCCTTCCGGAGCACCTGATGTCACTCTCAGTTTCACGAGAGTTCACACTGTGAGTGCCTTGGTTTTGAATGTTGTGTTTTTTATTTCTGTGCTGTGTAGCTGTCTAACGTCATTATTTCCTGTGTTCTCATTTTGGCCATGTCTTTGGACTTCGTTTTTTAGCTCACCTGGCCAAAGGCCATGTGAGCTTTTGTCATCACTCTGCGTCCAGCTTCCATCTATCGTCCGTCCGTTAATTTTTATTCAAATATCTTCTCCTCGGAAACTACTCTGCCAATACTAACCAAACATGGTCTGAATCATCACCAGGGTATGCTCTTTCAAGTTTGTGATTTTTATGTCCGTAGATCAAACAACATGGCTGCTGTTACTTAAAATAGAACATAGGAATAAATTGACATTTTTTGCAAATTACTTGAAACCGTTACAGATATAAAAAAATCTGATTAGGATAAAAATGACCAGCATGATGAGATCTACCCGTCTTGGAGTTCGAAAACTGTTCGAGATGGAGATTAAATGTGAATTGCAAACATGTTGGGCTTTTCCAGGGCTACAATTACTACATATGTCCAGCAGGTTAGCATCTCATCCAAGATGGCCGCCACTAGGTAACATAGTTTAACATAGGACCCTATGGGAAATGCATTCAAAACAGATTTTCTCCTCTGAAACCACTGAACCAATGGGACCAAATTTTGTCACAATAGTCCTCAGGTGTTCCCCTTTAAAGTTTGTGATTTTTGTGGTTGTACCTCATCCAGGATGGCCCCCAGTGGGGAACATAATTTAACATAGAGACCCTATTGGAAATGCATTCAAAGATCTGCTCTGCTGAAACTACCCAACTGATTGGAACCAAACTTTGTCATAATAGCCCTTGGATAGTCTCCTTTAAAGTTTGTGATTTTTATGTTCGTATCTCATCCAATATGGCCCCAACGTGGAACTTAGTTTAATGTAGGGACCCTATGGGAAATGTATTCAAAGATTTTCTTCTCTGAAACTACTGAGCCAATTGGAACCAGACTTGATCACAATTGTCCTTGGCTGGTCCCCTTTAAGTTTGTGATTTTTATGTTCATACCTCATTTAAGATGGTTGCCAGCAGAGAACAGTTTAACATAGGGACCCTACGGTAAAACATAGGGACCCAATGGTAAATGCATCCAAAGATCTTCTCCTCTGAAACTACCGAGCCAAATTCAACCAAACTTAATCACAGTCCCCTTCAAAATTTATGACCTCATCCAAGATGGCCGCCTGCGTGGAACACAGTTTAACATAGGGACCCTATGGGAAATGCATTCAAATGTCTGCTCCTCTGAACCTACTGAGTCAATTGGAACCAAACTTGGTTACAATAGTCTTTATCTGGTCCCCTTGAGAGTTTGTGATTTTTATGTTCATGGTTGTACCTCATCCAAGATGGCCACCAGCAGGGAACATAGTTTAACATAGGGACCCTATGGGAAATGCATCAAAAGATCTTCTCCTTTGAAACTACCAAGCCAAATTGAACCAAACTTGGTCACAATAGTCCTTGGTTGGTTCCCTTTAAAGTTTGTTATTTATAAGTTTGTACCTCATCCAAGATGGCCACTATCTTGGAACCTAGTTTTACATAGGGACCCTATAGGAAATGCATTCAAATGTCTTCTCCTCTGAACCTACTGAGCTAATTGGAACCAAACTTCGTTACATTGTCTTTTGATGGTCCCTTTCAAAGTTGGTAATTTTAATGTTTGTACCTCATCCAAGATTGAAAATGTAACATCTGGGGAACTGATTGATAGCATGAATGGGTGGTCTTTTGGTGACAATGAATAAAACCAGTCACCAGGTAAGCGATACAGGCTCATTTGAGCATCTAGTTAGCTCACCTGACCAAAGGCCATGTGAGCTTTTGCCATCACTCGGCGTCCATAGTCAGTCCGTCCGATAACTTTTATTCAAAGATCTTCTCCTCTAAAACTAATAGGCCAATACTAACCAAACTTGGCCTGAATCATCACCAGGGTATGCTCTTTCTAGTTTGTGATTTTGATGTCCATAGACCAAACAACATGGCCGCTGTTACTAAAAATAGAACATGGGGTAAATTGCTGTTTTTTGCAAATTACTCGAAAACCATTACAGATATCAAAATTCTGACACGAGTAAAAATGATCAGCATGATGAGATCTACCTGCCCTGCAATTTTGGAGAATAACTGTTTACCCGTCTTGGAGTTATTGCCCCTTTTCCGTAAAATTTTCAGTTTTTTGTTACTTCTGGTCTTATATAATGAAATTGATAGAAGATAGAAGTGAAGTTTATATGAGAGAAATGGTCAGCATAGTAAGATCTACATGTCCTGCAATTTTGAAGAAAATCTGACAACCCACATCAGAGTTATTGCCGCTTTTTCTTTGAATTTTCACAATTTTTGAACGTTTTTACTTTTATTTCAAAAACTGTTTGAGATAAAGGTTAAATGTGTTGAAGTTTTCCAGAACTACAATTTCTACATATGTCCACCTCTACATATGAGGTTCGCATCTCATCCAAGAAGGCCACCAGCAGTTAAGATAGTTTAACATAGGACCCTATGGGAAATGCATTCAAAGATCTTCTCCTCTGAAACCACTGAGCCAATGGGGACCAAATTTTGTCACAATAGTCCTTGGGTGGTCCCCTTTTAAGTTTGTGATTTTTGCGTTTGTACCTCATCCAAGATGGCTGCCAGCGTGGAGCACAGTTTAACATAAGGACCCTATGGGAATGCATTCAAATGTCTTCTTCTCTGAACCCACTGAGCCAATTGGAACCAAACTTGGTTACAATAGTCTTTAGATGTTTTCCCTCAAAGTTTGTGATTTTTATGTTCATACCTCATTCAATATGGCCGCCAGCAGGGAACATAGTTTAACATAGGGACCCTATGGGAAATGCATCCAAAGATCTTCTCCTCTGAAACTACCAAGCCAAATTGAACCAAACTTGGTCACAATAGTCCTTGGGTGGTCCCCATTAAAGTTTGTGATTTTTATGTTCTTACCTCATCCAAGATGGCCGCCAGCATGGAACATAGTTTAAGATAGGACTATAAGAAATGCATTCAAATGTCTTCTCCTCTGAACCTACTGAGCCAAATGGAACCAAACTTGGTTACAATTGTCTTTGGGTGATCCCTTCCAAAGTTTGTGATTTTTAGTTTATACCTCATCCAAGAATGAAAATGTAACATCTGGGGAACTGATTTATAGTATGAATGGGTTGTCTATAGGTGACAATGAATAAAACCAGTGACCAGGTGGGCGATACAGGCTCATGTGAGCCTCTAGTTTTAAATACCACTCCCTTGTTTTACTGCCGTTGTTGTTTTTGCTTGGTTGATTTACTGGTTATTTAAATTTACTTCCTACTGCAATGCAGCTTCTGTCGCATTTTCCCAATTTTGAGAGCAATCTGTATCTATATGTATTACAGTGCAGGAACTTGTACGATGTTCTGGATACTTGCAATGCATGAGTCAATAATAATGTCTCTCTACACACAAACATCAGAAACCCTGGTTAGCTCCATCCACCCACCTTGGTTTTTTGGGGGGCACCAAATGTAACCAGAGAGCATAAATCTTCCTGCAAAATTCTCCAAGGTCATCTTTAGGGATCCATGTACATTTACGCTATATCACTTTATTTGTACATTTTGATGACTTTGTGTAATTTGTATTTTCGCAGCTAGAAGAAATAATAAGTGTGTACAGGAAGTATGTCAGTTATCCTGAACCAACAAGTGCAAGAATTTCTAAGAGATCAAAGGGAGATAATTTTGTAGTAGATACAGCATGGAAACAAGCCGATTTAGAAAGATCAGAAAATGTCAAATATAGTAAAAGTTACATTGTTAAAGCAGCGCAACAAAATCAGTTTGAAGTCCAGTTTACAAACATCATAACAGAGAATAATGAGTGAGGTTTTATTAGTATAGGAATCGGCTGAGAAATAATCAGAATAATCCAACTGTTTCTTGGCTTTGATTATAGACTACCGGTATATTTGACTTTGGGTATACATGTATTCATGATTCAAAGTAAAAATCCATTTACCTGAGAAGGAATTTCACTATAAACAGAAGATGTTTATTATAATAAATGTTATCAAAAAGTTACTCTTAAATTGTGCTAGAAACAAAATTTTTTTAGCCTACTCCGGTATACCCAAGACTTAATATAAATTAATTAATTATTTTTATTAGAAAATGTTAAATGCTGAAATATATTACACTTTCTAAACTATTTTATTTAGTTATAATCTTATAATTTGTCTTCTAGTGAGATGCACCATTATAACAAGTGATTTTATAATCACTTTTGCCAGTGATTAAGTAAACTCTGTAACTCACTGAGATAAGTGACTTGTTCAGTTCTTGCAAAAGTGATTACTTTGTAGCCTGCTGTAAGCAGAGTCGACACATGTCGTCCTGCGTCGTCTGTTGGTATTGAATCTGCAACTCCTTCAAAACTACCAGTCAGATTCCAACCAAACTTTCAAGATATGTTGTTCACTTGGTGTAGTTGTGCACCTGATACTTGGAATTTTGATTTTACCGATTGCAGAGGTTCACGGAGCCAAAATTGCTCATTTGTGAGTCTATGGGGTTTTGATTCCACAACTTTTTCAAAATTACTAGTCCAATTACAACCAATCTTTCAGGATATGTTGTTCACCTGGTGTAGATTTGCACCTGATACTTAGAATTTTGATTTTACAGATTTAAGACTTTCACAGAGCCAAAATTGCTCATTTGTGAGTCTGTCCTTTTTTGAATTTTGCAACTCCTTCAAAACTGCTAGCCCAATATCAACCCAACTGCCAGGATAGGTTTTTCACCTGGTGAAGATGCGTACCTGATACTTAGAATTTTGATTTTACATATTTTAGAGGTTCACTGAGCCTAAGTTGCTCATTTGTTATTCTGGTTTCTTAATCCTCAACTCCATCATAGCTATAAGTCTGATTCTAACCAAACTGGCAGGATATGTTATGACCTGATGAAGTTGTGCCCCTGATACTAACAATTTAGGCTTAAAAGATTTAGAGGTTCACAGAGCCAAAATTGCTCATTTGTTAATCTGGTTTGTGAATCAGCAACTCAATCACAACTTAAAGTCAGATTCCAACCAAACTTGCAGGATATGTTCTTCACCTAATCTTGTTCTCCATCTGATACATAATATTTTAATTTTATAGATTTTAGAGGTTCACTGAGCCAAAATAGCTCATTTGCTAATTTAGTTTGTTAATGTGATACTCTTTCAAAACTATAAGTCATATTTCAACCAACCTCTCAGAATATATTGATCACTTGATGTAATTTTGCACCTGATACTTAAAATTTTGATTTTACAGATTTTAGAGGTTCACTTGGCCAAAAATGGCTTTTCTGTAGTGCAGGCGACACAAGTGTTCCATGGAACACCCATCAATTTTAATTTGTTTTTGATTTGCATTTGTTTTTCTCAGAATTTGGAATAGAGAATCACCAACTGGAAAGTTCAGAGCTATTATTAGAAATGTCAAATCCAAGAAAGATGAGGAAAAACAATATATTGAGGTTTGTTTACATTGTTTTCATTCTATAATTATGTACATGTTTGTACCAATTGATTAATATTTTGGCTTGATTAAATGAAAGGAGTCAAACTTAATACAGGAAATTCTGTACATTTTTATACGACCGCAAAAATTTTGCGGTCGTATTATGGTATGGCGCAGTCGTCGGCGTCGGCCAAAAGGGGTTAAATTGGTTGTTTTCACATATTTGACTGTAGAATCTTTATTATTTATCGGATTATGATGGGGTTTCTTTCAGTAAACTCCTTAGAAAATTTCCAATCTTGAGTATGCCAACGGATTTCACATGGCATGTACCGTTCACGAGATAAATGGGGCCCAAAAGGGGCGAATTTCAGAAATTTCACTTTTTTATTTTTAGTCCGATTTTGATGCAATTTTCCCAAAGGATTCCTTATGAAAAATTATCATAGCGCTCTGCTATTAGATTTTTGGTAACTTGTTTCCTTACCCAGTTATGAGGGCCGAAGGGTCCAAAATCGTAAATTTACAGATAACCAAAAAATTTTATTTTTCATCGGATTTCGATGGGATTTTTTCTTTGGATTCCTCTTGATGTAAGCTTTCAGTATTATGTCAACGGATTTGGCATAGCTCTTACCGTTTTGGAGCTATGAGGGGCTGAAGGGGCCAAAATTGTAAATTTACAGATACTGTGGAAGTACTTTTATTCGTGGACATCAATTTTCGTGGTTTTCTTAAATATCACTATTTCGTGGGAACTTAAATTTGTGGTTTCAAATTCCACACATTTAAACTCTATGGGAAAAATGCATTTCGTTGGGATCTTAATTTCGTGGTTTAATCGAACCACGAAATCCACGAAAATTGGAACCCCACGAACAATAAGACTTTCACAGTAACCTAAAATTTTTATTTTTCGTCGGATTTTGATGGGATTTTTTTTCTTTGGATTCCTCTTGATGTAATCTTTCAGTAGTATGTCAACGGATTTGGCGTAGCTCTTACCGGTTCCGAGCTATGAGGGGCCGAAGGGGGCCAAAATCGTAAATTTACAGATAACCTAAAATTTTTAGTTTTCGTCGGATTTCGATAGGATTTTTTTCTTTGGATTCTACTTGATGTAAGCTTTCAGTATTATGTCAATGGATTTGGCGCAGCTCTTGCCGTTCCCGAGCTATGAGGGGCCGAAGGAGGCCAAAATCGTAAATTTACAGATTACCTAAAATTTGTATTTTTCATCGCATTTCGATGGGATTTTTTTCTTTTGATTCCTCTTGATATAAGCTTTCAGCAGCATGTCAATGGATTGGGCGTAGCTCTTACCGTTTCTTAGCTATAAAGGGTCAAATAGGAATCATAAGAAGTCATAAGGGCTAATTTTTATTTTCCCTAGTTTGTGTCCAGCTAATTACTGGGTCAATCTCCTTATTGCGTCCATCTAATTATTGTCAAGCTCTTTCCTATGTCCATACTCACTTTAAATTACACTTTTTCAAATTTCAATGGACGACATGCTGCGCTCAGCGTAGCCCTTTATTTCAAGATGTACCATTCAAGGGATTTTCTAATACTAGAATATTGATTCACAGGGGTATTTTAACATACTTCAACTATGGGTATAAATTTAGAATAAAAGGTTTTGTTTCTGATCAGTTGTCAAAAAATAAAATGTCGGTCATTTCTGCATCTATTTCAAGATGCAATCAAATTAGGTAATACATTTTTTGTAATGATTCGTTGGTGGTCAAATCTTGGTATATATTTACTTTAGTAGGCCTTGCTAAAGTTGAGTGTTTCTGACTCTGGAGAGCCCCTTGTTTAATTTTGGAGAGTAGCATATATTGAAAACATTGGTTTGATGAAATAGAACTCATTAAAATTACAGATATATTATCATATTTGTATATATGTATATATGTATATATTATTGCTTAATTTTTGTGAAATTCATGTCCAGTTCTTTATTTTATCTTTGCTCATGTTGTGTGTCATATTTTTTTTACATTTGAGTTTCAAAATTTCCCCTATTACTGTTTACTTCTTTGCAATCTGTTTGCAAATATACCAGTTAATTAGAAATAAAAATTTGTCGAAGGTATCATTAATCAACATATTCTGTGCAGGGAAAATTTTACCTCTAAAATTATCAAATGTCTCCTCTCAAAAAGCCTTATCGATAGCAAGCAGAAAACTGTGAGGTAGTTGTAAGTATGATGGCGAAAATGAATAAAAAAATGTTATACAGCCTTTAAAGTTCAAATTTTTTTCCCAGTTAGTGAAGAATCTAAAAAACTGAGTACTGTGTCTTAATAAAAAAAAATTACATTTAGAGTGAAATAGGTATATAAGATTCTTGTTTATCTTTTACTGAAATATTGCAAAAACTCTATGCACTTGTAAATTATGATTTATATTTCCTCTAGAATATTTTTCCTGACACACAATTTATCATTTGAAGAGATCATGTATATTTCGACTTAAATACTAGTTTCAAATGACCTAGATTGTAATTAAAATATGACTATGTTCATTTCTTTATGCAAAAGATTAAATAAACTCTCTTCTTCATAAAGTTGCTATAGAATTTGAACTGCAAAGAAATTCAGATAATGTTATATGTTGTATTTGTTCTTGACTTGTATTTTTGTGTGACAACATTCTGATATGTATTTGGGTGAATTAAAAAAAAATGGCACCAAGAAAAATTTTTTTTGGCAATTTTTCAAACTCTAATAATCATTTTGATTTATATGTTCCCTTATTGTACATAGATCAAAGTTTTGATTCAAAGCCACATTGAAACAAATGAAGACATAAAAAAGTTACATATATTTACAGGAAGAAAAGCAACATAAAAGCTTGAAATACCTTGTATTTTAAAGCACTGTACTTTTAGCTACTAAAAAGAAAATATATATTTTGTTTATCCTTATTGTTACTAGTGTATCAGTTTTGCATTCTGGACAAAAACAACCTATTTATCTTTCAAAATTTCAGCAAAAAATAATTTTTTATGATAAAATTGACAGGTTTTATTCATTTATGGCTCAAAAAGTATTTATTCCAATAAAGTAAGTCATCATGTAGATTCAAAACCTGAATTTTATAAAAATATAATGNTGCAAAAAACTTTATTCATTTACCTCTTTTTGAAAAAAGTTACAGACAGTCTTAAAATTGCTTCTTTTTCTTGCTAATATGTTGCACTCCAGACTTTTTAAATTTGTCATGAATTTGCCTGCTCTATAAACTTTCCTGCACTCCTTTTTGAAAAAAAAATGATAAAATAATGCAATAGACTAGAAAATTTTGCCCTCAGTGTCAGAAACCCCCTAGTGTTCCATTGCCCTCGGCCGTTAGCCTCGGGCAATAGAACACATGGGGGTTCTGACACCTTGGGCAAAATATTCTAGTCCATTGCCCTCATATGCATTAAATAACTGTATAATGGTTTTATTGAATGGCAGCAAATTCATTTAAATACGATTTTGAAGTGAATCAAAATCTTTTTATGACTAGATAAAAGTTACTAGGCCCATGAAATCAGGATTCAGTAGGAATGAGCTTTATGTTGTGTAGATGACTGTTTCAGAAACTGATGAATCTTTAGTGCACATGAAGATCAAACATTTGGCAGTGCAAAAAAGAGTTCTGGTAGTGGCCATTTCAATAGCATATGAAGAATTTTATTCTTTACATTTCAGATATGGGACGATAAACAGAAGATCAAGAACTATGAAGTTACCTGTCTAGAAAAACATGGGAAAATATGTGACCCTGACGGTAAGAGGATTTTAGTTCAGTTAGATTAGAAAAAAGTATACTGTGCATGAAAGGAAAGGGTTTTGCTTATAGTGCAACTCAAAAGCTTGATACATGAAAATCTGAATCAATAGTCGAAAGAGCCAAAAGAAATATGATCTGTCCAGTGATTTCCGAGATACATATACTGAAATAAGGGTTTTAAACTCTGTTTCACTTCCTTAGATAATGGATTTTTCATTCTGCTGACTGCATTGCTGTGTATTTCGGCTCAAAATTTTGCATGACTATGTATAAATACAGTACACTTCTCAATTCGGTAATTACTTATTAAAAATCATATACTTTTGAGGAAAAATAGCTTTTTCAAAATCTCTATTATGTTTAAAGGGAAAATATTTACCGTGCCGATGACACCGAAAATGGACTAATCTGACATAGGTAATGTCACCTTTTACCATTCAACAGGTAATCTAGTATTTACCAAATGTATCTTGCCCATCGATTAAATTTTCCTGCCTGTTCGCCCTCAAAATAGAAAAAATCCAACACTTAGAATTTTTAATCCGTCTTACAAAAACAAGGAAAGTTCACATGTACAAAGCGGTGTTTGCATATTTTTATACAGTAACAGTGTCATTTTTCCGTTATGTATGGTCATTCTTGATCTATATGCAAAACTGAAGGAGAAATTGGTCAAAAGGGAGATAATTTTAATTTCAATATCAATAGGGGTTTTATCTTCCCTTTGACCAAATACAGCCAACTTGATACAGGGAGATAATCCATGGAAGTGTCTCTAAGATCCCATGATTCTAAATTTTTACCTGTACATGATTTTTGTCTCGCCTATTTGTCGTGAAGGCGAGACAAAGCGACCATAGATTCCGTCCTCGTCTGCGTCGGCTTCAGCGTCAACATTTGGTTAACCCAAACTTCAAACTTTTTTTTGATCTTCAATAACTTTCTGAAATCTTGCTCTATAGCAATGAATTTTTGATACAATACTCAGTACAAATCCCAAGTATATTTTTGGAAAAAATATTCCAATTTTTCTGTATTTTGCCATTTGTTGGACTTGTTTTTTTTCAGTCAATTTTTTTTTTTGTTCCCACTACCGGTATATCTCAGCACCTACATGCCATAGAGGGTGCGTATGAATTCAGCGACATCATCATTTCAGCGACTATCACTTCAGCGACATATTTTGAGTAATTCCGTAGATCATTTCAGCGACGTTTTTTCTATGTATCAGATATGAATTCAGCGATCCTGAATGTTAAATAAATTATATAAAAATATAAAATAAAACATAACCTCAAATAAATAAAGTAATAAAGTAAATATAC
>MJUU01016195.1:13168-26992 GCA_002080025.1 Modiolus philippinarum | reverse complement strand
TCAGCATCCAGGCAAAATTAGGTCACTTTGACCTATATTTTACGCTTGATTGATTTACATTCAAGTTTTCGGACGAGTTCAGATCTTAGTCACTTTACATGGTAGGATCATGCAACCTTGCATATGCATAAAACTCTGATGGTGAATCTGCATCCAGGCAAAATTAGGACACTTTGACCTATATTTTACGCTTGACTGATTTACATTCAAGTTTTCTGACTAGTTCAGATCTCAGTCACTACACATGGTACAATCATGTAACCTGGCATATGCATATAACTCTGATGGTAGATCAGCATCCAGACAAAATTAGGTCACTTTGACCTATATTTTCCGCTTGATTGATTTACATCCAAGTTTTTGGACAAGTTCATATCTCAATCACTTTACATAGTAGGATCATGTAACCTTGCATAGGCATGCATCCCTGATGGTACATCAGCGTCCAGGCAAAAGTAGGTCACTTTGACTTATGTTTTACGCATGAGTGATTTATGCCTAAGTTTTCAGGCAAGTTCAGATCTCAGTCACTAAACATGGTAGGATCATGTAACCATGCTTAGGCATGCAAATGTGATGTCAACATCCAGTCAAGATTTTGTTACTGTGACAAAGTGCCATAACGAGGCGAACTCTGTAATCGTTTATTACCTATGTTTCAATGCATAGAATTCAAAAACACCAATTTAAGTACCCATGAAGTAGTATTATTTATGAAACCACAAAAAATTGATGTCCAAGTATAAAAGTGCTTCTACAGTGTGTGAAGTTTGAAGTTTTTAGTTCGCCTCAACGAAGTTGAGGGGGACTATTGGAGTACCCCCGGTGTCCTCGTCCGTGTCCACGTCTTCGTCCGCGTCCGTATTCGGGTATATATCTTGGTAACTATGCAGGGTAGGGTCATCAAACTTTGTATGCAGGTGCATCTTGGGCTATCTCACAGCCTCAAAGAAAATTAGGTCTCTCTGACATATATTTTCCGCTTTAGTGGCTTTCATTTAAATTTACATCCAAGTTCATATCTCTGTAACTATACATGGTATGATCATCTAACTGTGCATGTGCATGCATCTCTGATGGTAGGTCAGCATCCAGGCAAAATTAGGTCACTTTGACCTACATTTTCCGCTTGAGTGACTTACATTCAAGTTTATGTCCCAGTTCAGATCCCGGTCACTGTACATGGTAGGACCATCTAACCTTGCACATGCATGAATCTCTGATGGTAGGTCAGCATCCTGGCAAAATTAGGTTACTTTGACCTATATTTTCCCCTTGAGTGACTTCCATTCAAGTTTATGTCCGAGTTCAGATCTCGGTCACTGTACATGGTAGGATCATCTAACCATATCTGATGGTAGGTCAGCATCCAGGCAAAATTAGGTCACATTGACTTACATTTTCCACTTGACTGACTTACATCCAAGTTTAGGGATGAGTTCAGATCTCGGTCACTACATGGTAGGATCATCAAACCTGCACATGCATGCATCTCTGATGGTAAGTCAGCATCCAGGCAAAATTAGGTCACTTTGACCTACATTTTCCACTTGACTGACTTACATTCAAGTTTAGGAACAAGTTCAGATCTTGTTCACTGTACATGGTAGGATCATCTAACCTTGCACATGCATGCATCTCTGATGGTAGGTCAGTATCCAGGCAAAATTGGGTAACTTTGACCTACATTTTCCGCTTTAGTGACTTACATTCAAGTTCATGTCAGGGATCAGATCTCAGGTACTGTACATGGTAGGATTTTCTTGCATGCGCATGCACATGCATCTATGATGGTAGCTCAGCATTCAGACAAAATAAGGTCATTAAAACTTACATTTTACACATGAATGACTTACATTAATGTATACATCTGAGTTCATAGCTCAGTAACTGTACATTGTTGGTTCAGGTAACCTTGCATATGCATGCATTGTTGGTTCAGGTAACCTTGCATATGCATGCAATTTTGATAGTATGTCTGCATCCAGGCAAAATTTGGTTGCTGCGACAACGTGCCATAACAACGAGAACTTTGTAATTGTTGATTACCTATGTTTATTCTGCAAATGAGACTTTGATAAATTTTCAACTTGAAATAATGAATAGTAAAATCTCAGAAAGATACATATGAATATGAAAAAAAAATATATAAAGTATTCCATGAAAATAGGTTTATACTTACCAGTTTATTTGTGTCTCTGGAAACAAAAGAGGAGTTTTTAAAGTTATTAAGCCGTGCTACAAGTTATCAGAATGTTAAGTTCAAAGTTTTCATGTGAAGTTGTCAATCCCTTTTTACACTATCCCAAGAAAAAATTGAGAAGAAACTCTGTCAAGAAATATGTCAGCTTAGTCAGATAAAGTAGATTGTAATATAGATAGCGGTGAATTATCAAGTTTTCTCAGTTAAATAAATCTCATAGATGTATTATCACAGGTGAAAATAAAGGATTTCTAGTCACCGGAAGCAGTGACGTCACAATATCCCTTCAAAGTCATCACGTAAACAACTGGCACATGGAAATGAAAAAAATAATCCGCATATAAAATCTCAGTTTTTGAGTAGAAAATCTATTTAATGAAAAGCATAACTAATCGACCGTCATGAATATCAATAAAAATGTCACTCATGTTGATCAACGCAGGGATTAAACTTGTTTTATTCTTCTGTGTTCTTCCGCACTTGCGACATTTTTGATATTTACACTGGTCAATTAGTGATACTTAAATTTTTACAGTACTTATGGGCTGAACCAAATAACATGATGTGATAGTTCAACTTCATTGTAACTTAAGGTAGTAGACCTAGGTTAAGGGAGATAACTCTTTAAATCAGTAAGACGTTTGAAATAGTTAGTTTCATCAATGCTTTTTAAGCATTGACGTGAAAAAGAATAAAAAATCATCTATGTTACTCAGAGGCTTAGAATCTGTTTATGAAAATGATTTCAACAAACTCACCTGTGATTTTTAAGAGTTATGTCCCTTAACCTAGGTCTACTACCTTAAATGACAACTATTGTAAGCTGATGTCTTTTGTTTTATTTTTGTACCCCAGAACAGTTGAGTGATTCAAAGAGATGTAGTTTGTTACCTAGGTTTAGTCCTGATGGATCCAAGTTGATATATTTTGATAATGATATAGGAGGTCCACATTACCAGTGTTCCAGACTGTTAATGGTAAGTTTATAATAAATATCAGTAAATACAGAGATATGAAATCCTATATGCAAATCAACAACAACACAAATGTACTTGTTCTCCATGAGGCCACATGATTGTTTTTATTGATTACTGATTTGCACCATTGTTTACTGAAATTTTCAACAAACCCATGTATTTATCGACTAATTTTCATGGTTTTATGAGAAAAAATCATTTAAACAATCATTAAGGTGGTATGGGGGTCTAATATTCTGTCAGATAGAATTTTCACATTTTTTCATGATTTACCTTTTGTAATTAGAGCATACAAAAAATAAATAAGGGGTTACCGGCCATATATGAATGAAATATGAAATGTAAAAATCTGCTATTTTGGTTGAAATAATAGGGAAAATAAGCGAATTTTTACAAAATTTTAAATTATTTTAGTTACATCACATAGAATTTTTTAAAAATTTTGTAAATTAATAGCTTATATACTGTTTTTCAATTTCCATGAAAAAAATTGGGGGTCACCGTACTTATATTTGAATAAATTGCAAAAAACCTCATTTTTTTCCTATAATTTCTATACAAATTATCTCCCCTAAGGGGAACAGAAGTTAGCTGAGAGG
Organism: Modiolus philippinarum; assembly: GCA_002080025.1. Lineage (NCBI taxonomy): Eukaryota > Metazoa > Mollusca > Bivalvia > Mytilida > Modiolidae > Modiolus > Modiolus philippinarum. The sequence continues at coordinate 23,213 of MJUU01016195.1, read as the reverse complement.
TTCAATATTTTGCGTGGTTACTTAATAAAAGTGGAATATTTCATCAAATTTAACTATTATAAACCATTGAAGATGGTTTCGGCAACGTTCCCGTAGTGAATTCCATTTAAAGTCACATGCCCAAGAATGATGCGCAATTTTAAACTCCCGTACTATCTTAAATGCACTGCACATGTTTACCAGCGGCACATGATAGCTGGAAAGGTAGCTTTGACAAATATATAAGAATTCATGTGTGATGTTTAGAACTTTCAGTAGTTGCCAATCGTTATCAAAATCGCTCACTGATTTATTAATGAATTAACAATGAAATGATATGGAATAAATGCACATGAGACAAAGTCTCTACAAATATATAGTAAAAAGCAATGGTGTAACACTTTTAATATTGTTTTATTTTCTTTCAAATAAGTAATATTTATAGTATAACTAATTGACCGTCGTGAATATCAATAAAAATGTCACGAGTGCCGAACAACGCAGAAGGATTAAACGAGTTGTGGAACAATGTTCCGCAACGAGTTTAATCCACTGCGTTGATCGACACTAGTGACATTTTTATGATATTTGTGATGGTCGATTAGTTATGCTTTTTATTATATAGATTTACTACTGAAAAACCGAGATTTTAGATGCGGATTATTTTTTTCATTTTAATACGCCAGTTGTTTACTTGACTATGACATTGATGAGACATTGTGATGTCACTTCATTAAGACGTCATTCGGTGACTAGAAATCCTTTATTTTCACCGGTGACAATATGACATTTATTTAACTTAGAAAACTCAATAAATCACCGCTATCTATATAATAAACTTAATTCTCCATGACGATGAGGAAAGCATATGGTATATTTGTAGATGACTTTGCTAAGTAATGATCAATTTGTGTGAATCTTGAGGAACAAACAAACCCATTTTACTGGGACTAAATAGTCTATGATTTTGGTGTATTCTGACTTTTATTGAGACATCAGATTGTTTATGATCTATGTGCAATCTGACTTTTATTGAGATCATTAACTTAATTTGATTCTTTTTCAGTATGACTGGTCCTCTAAACAGACCTCTGTACTTATAGATATTGTCACAGAACCAGGAGGTATGGTATTTTCTGAATATTACAATAATTGTATCACAGTCTGCATTTTCTGGTATGATACATATGTGTTTGCTATCATCATCTTACATCTCTATCTGATTTTCTGTTGTCATTCCCTTTTTGTACCTTTGTGGCTCAAAACAATATCAAAGCCATTTAAAAAAAGAAGATACAAGTTATTAAACATAAACATATGCAATTGATTTATTATTCCCCATGCTTTAGCAGTTGGTATATGGTGACCATGATGTCTGTTCTTTCGTCTGTTCATTATTCTCTCCACCATAGGGGTACACATTTTGTGGCAACAACTCCTCTTAGACCACTGTGTGAAATTCAATGAAACTTTCACAAAATGTTCAGTACATATTGCAATTGTGCATTAATTTTTCAAATTTTGTTTTTTTTTTGGAGGGGGGAGCAGGGGGTATATATTAGTGAGCTACAGTATTTCTAGTTTATAATATTTTTAGTTTGCCTCAACGAATTTAGGTATATATTTTGGTAACTATGAAGGGTAGGATCATCAAACTGCATACAGATGCATCTTGGGCTATCTCACAGCCTCCAAGAAAATTAGGTCTCTTTGACGTATGTGGTCTGCTTAAATGACTTACATTCAAGTTAACGTCCAAGTTGGTCACTATACATGTATTTTCCGCTTGAATGACTAACATTAAAGTTTATGTCTGAGTTCAGATCTCGGTCACTATACATGGTAGGATCATGTAACATTTCATTTTCATGCATCTCTGATGGTAGGTCAGCATCCAGGTAACATTAGGTCAACTTGACCTATATTTTCCGCTTGAATGACTTGCATTCAAGTTAACATCCGAGTTCAAATCTCGGTCACTATACATGGTAGGATCAAGTAACCTTGCATATGCATGCATCTCTGATGTTAGGTCAGCATCCAGGCAAAATTAGGTCACTTTGACCTATATTTTCCGCTTAAACGACTTACATTCAAGTTAACGTTAAAGTTCAAATCTCAGTCACTATACATGATAGGATCATGTAACCTTGCATATGCATGCATCTCTGATGGTAGGTCTGCATCGAGGCAAAATTAGGTCACTCTGACCTGTATTTTCCGCTTGAATGACTTGCATTCAAGTTAATGTCTGAGTTCAGATCTCGGTCACTGTACATGGTAGGTTATGTAACCTTGCATATGCATGCATCTCTGGTGGTAGGTCAGCATCCAGGCAAAATTAGGTCATTTTGACCTATATTTTCTGCTTGATTGACTTACATCCAAATTTACTAAAGAGTTCAGATCTCAGTCACTGTACATGATGTGATCATGTAAACTTGCATATGCATGCATCTCTGATAGTATGTCAGCATCCAAGCAAAATTAGGCTACTCTGACAATGTGCCATAACGAGATGAACTTTGTAATTGTTGATTACCAATGTTTGATTATTTCAGCTGATGGATTCCCAGGTTTATATGTGTTGTCATTACCAAATAGATGTTGGTCTTCAGATAATAGAAGGATAGTATTGAGTAGTGCATGGAATTCTAGAGCAGTAAGTCTACACATAATTGACGAATAATGTTGCATTTTAGGGGGTGATCTTGTCTTAAGTTAAACCCTCTTCTTGATACAATATTAAGTTTTGGCTTTACTGAGAAAGCTAGAAGCATTTGTTCAAATTCAAGTCTTTTATAGATAAAATGTAGAATTGTTTCCTTATTTAGACCCACCATAGGTCAGGCACAGATTGTGGGAAAGCCGTGGATCAAACAAACTATATTTTTATGATGGATTTTGGCTCTAATTTGGATTTATTTAACATCAATCTCTCAAACAGGAACTAAAAATAATTATTTTAGGGTTTAAGTGTTCTTCTGAACAAAACTTCATTGTAAATTAAAACAGTGTTTAGAAATTTATTGTTTCAGGTAATGGGCTGAAATACTTTCCGTGCACCCCCACTTCCCATCTAGACCAATTTTTTTCAGTCCTCCTATATCCGCTCTTCAAAATAAAACACGTAAACATAAACATAACCTGCACGCATAGACAGTATAGGGCCACTTTTATAGTACACCACGAAAAATTCTTGTATTTTCATTGTAACCTAAGTTTGATCTTTTAAGCTCCATAATTGTTTAATGATGAGTAATCTCTCCTGAAATTTGGTACCAAATTTAAGCTAATTTAATATCCTTTACAATGAACTCAAGTTTGGGCACTTTGCACCATTTTTATGATCTGGGGATACAAAAAATGTACCCCCCCCCCCCTGCAAAAAAATTGCAAAAATGATGATTTTAGGCTGTCAAATTCAGATAAACAACCCTCGTCATTTGATCTAGTTTTTATGCCTATCCTGTCAGTTGTGATACAATGTTGGAAGATAAAACCATGTGAGTCCATGAAATGTTGATTTTCGGTAGATTTTTTTTGAAAAATGGGAATTTTCAGAATTTTAGATTTTTTCACAATTTTTACTTTCTGACTTTATAGTCATAAAAACCTAAATATATATTTAATAATTGCCAATGTAATAATGATTTATGATATGTTAGTAACAAATCGTGTGCAAACATTTTAGTTTCAGACATATTGTAGGTTCAGAAATGTCAAAATTAGCACCCCTCCCCTTAAAAATTAAGGGAAAATATGAAATATTCAGGCTCTAAATGATAGAAAATAATATTTAATTGGAATTCCAGTCAGTATTTCACTAAAGGTGACATACAGAAGATCATTTAAGTAGATTTAAACTCTTTAAGAGGTCTCTTTTTGACTCTTCGGCTTGAAATTGTATGCAAAATGGGAATTTTCTGTATTTCAGAATTTCTGCTGTTTTGACTTTGAGATGCAAATACTTCATGAAATTGATATATAACTTGAAAATGTTGATTAATATATCTAAGCCATTAGAAAATATGTTTTTAAACATTTTAGACTAACTACAGTCTCATAAATTACAAACATATTACCCCTTACCACAAATATTCAACACAATTTATTTCATTTTATTCAGCTTGAAAAGCTTAAACATTGTATAAAGGTCCAATAACATATCATTTCAAACACCAAAATACACAGAGACTCCCAAATATCACAAATATGATTATATAATGATAATATGTGCGTGGTTTATGGGTAGTTATACAGCAATTCAACTTTGAATTTTGTAAAATTCGGAAATGCTGAAAATTCCCATTTTTCACGAAAATTGCTCAAAATATACTTTTGGCGTTAAAATTGCATATTGCGATATATAACATGCAGTTTTTTAAAGAAAGTAATACATTAGTATGTTTTGTTCATATATATGTACAGGCAGGCATATTCTGGGGATTTTTAAGCATCATTTTCTTGGGGTAGGGGTAAAATTTTCAGCATTTAGAGTTACATTGAACACTCCTTGTTTTTCTTAACAATTTTTTAAGACAACTAATGTATCACAATGTAGAACAATTAAGTGGCATATCTGCAGATATATCCTCCAGATTTGGCATATATAACGATTTAACAGTGAACTTTGGACAAATCTGAAATGTTGAAAATTCCCATTTTTCATCAATTTCAGGCAATATANAATCCGCATATAAAATCTCAGTTTTTGAGTAGAAAATCTATTTAATGAAAAGCATAACTAATCGACCGTCATGAATATCAATAAAAATGTCACTCATGTTGATCAACGCAGGGATTAAACTTGTTTTATCCGTCTGTGTTCTTCCGCACTTGCGACATTTTTGATATTTACACTGGTCAATTAGTGATACTTAAATTTTTACAGTACTTATGGGCTGAACCAGATAACATGATGTGATAGTTCAACTTCATTGTAACATAAATGACAACTAGTGTAAGCTGATGTCTTTTGTTTTATTTTTGTACCCCAGAACAGTTGAGTGATTCAAAGAGATGCAGTTTATTACCTAGATTTAGTCCTGATGGATCCAAGTTGATATATTTTGATAATGATATAGGAGGTCCACATTACCAGTGTTCAAGACTTTTAATGGTAAGTTTATAATAAATATCAGTAAATACAGAGATATGAAATCCTATATGCAAATCAACAACAACACAAATGTACTTGTTCTCCATGATGCCACATGATTGTTTTTATTGATTACTGATTTGCACCATTTTTGACTGAAATTTTCAACAAACCCATGTATTTATCTATAGTAGACTCTGCCTAATCGGATACAAGAATTGTCAGAAAAAAATTTTCTATTTTCGATTGTCCGGTAAACCCATTTTCGGTAATGGGGAATCATTCTGTTGGCAAGAAGAGGTTGAAATTTTGAAGGGCATGTCACCATGTAGAAACTTTGTATCCTAGAACCTCATTTTTAGACATTTTGTAGTTAAAATCTATTGTTTTCATTGCAGAATCATTGTAAATTTGACAGATTACGTCACCATCATAATTGGGTCAAACTGTGTATTGCCAGCTGACTGTTGGAAATTAAACAATGTATTCAAAAATAAATAAAACTGTTTACATATCTGAATAAACTTATTTTCCTCTGTTTTGTGTTTTTTATTTCCTCTCATCAGTGTTTAATCATCCCTTTATTGGATCGCGTAGTTACAATTTTCATCATGTGCTTAAAATAACTTAGGGTAAAGCCAGTTTGTAAACAAAATGGCGGCTGGTAGGTCAGCAATCGATCTTTGTAGAATCTTCCTGATTACACAATTTGGAGACTTTTTATAGAAATACACCATGATCCCTTGACCTAGGACTGACTTCTTGTAATAAATTATGTTTTATAACCGCTGTGCATTGTCTCACAGAAACTTCAAACAAATATGCAAATTATGCAAATGACTTCTCGTCGACATTTATCTCCCTTTGCTGTTTTACACGATATACACAAAACCATTGACAAATCAAATGAATTCCATCCAAAAAAACTTAATTAAATACAAAAGCAATAGAAAGGAATTCAAATCATATTTTATTCTTTTATTAAATACATTATGTTATTAATTTTCATTGTACAGACATACAGCAATATGCAAATTACCTCCGACTTCACGATCTCACTGCATGGACAAGAAATACACAAAATCAAACAAAACTCTCACTATTAAAACTTATGAATATACAAAAACAAAAGAACTGAACACTATTTGTTTTATTTTTAAGGCAGGGTCTCTGCCTTCTAGCTGTTAGGTAAAGCCATCTTAAAAATAGTCTGCTTCATCCAGACTCTTACATTTAGGAGATTACTTTATGAAAAGAGTCCGAGTGATCCAGAAAAAACGTGTACCGCTTACCAGTTATTCGTACGAAGGCACAAAAAATAATCCATTCATGTGGCAGTACTGTGTCCATTTCATGATCAACTACATCGTTTTATGTGTGGTTTGTATTTATTTAATGTCTTTTAAAAGATACAATGTTTTTTATTAATCTCAGAGGACTTAAATTGATATTCGAAATTCACGATTCGGTTCATTCATAAAAATTTCCTGTGGCGCGCAGTTTTTATGAATGGATACATAGTAACTTCTAGTTCGCTGTTGTAACCAGAGTTGTTAACCCTCCCGGTCTCACCGTGAGGCTACCAGTTTCAGCAGCCAGTCTCACGTCTACCGATTTGCCTCTGAAAGCTCCTGATATTGAAATTTTCTCTCAAAAATATTTTTCCGTTACACCGGAAGTAAATATTGGCTGTTCCAATCACACCCTGCGAAGTAAACAAAGGCTGTTCCAGGCTGTTCCATTCACATCCCGCCTAACGAGATTATGTGAGAACACGAAAGCTGTGTATTAACGACAAAATGGCGTCGCCTCCGCGAAAAGGGAAGATACAATTCAAAATTCCAAAATAAATGGATAAAAGAGATTGACTTTTTGAGCAAGAGTGATAAATATATACACGCAGTGTTTCTTTTGTGCGGCATAACCTTTTCCGTAGTGCACGGAGGATGAAATGACGTTGTTCGCCATAGAGAAACAGAGGGACACAAACGTAGTGCTCGACTTCGGACTCAAAATGCTGAAATTCTGTTTACATTATTCACAGTAACTTTGGTGTTTTGTTATTTGTAGCTGAGCACAACCTACCATTCTCCGTAGCTTGCACGGATGAGACATAAGTTGTCGAAATGCCCATATGTAGATAGTAAATTTACAGTGACTTCTTTATTGAGTAATTTAATCATATGCAAAAATAACGAAACTTAAGAACTAGATGACTTGACAGAGGAAGTGACAAAATTGGAAATATCAACATTAATTAAGCCACCGAGTGTTACACTTGTACTCGGGCTTGTACTTTGGAATACTTACATGTACGTATACCAACAAAGAGGAGCAAGACAATGAAATGTAAATAAATAAAGTTTTAAATAAATTGCCAACAACCCATATAAAAACTAAAAAGACAACCTAAACCGGGAAGGAAAATTTCAGATTTTAATTCTTGAAAAAATTAAATGTCAAGATTTCAGCAAAACAGTAATAATTACAAAACTTCTGGAATACCCAGGAACCTGCCTTAACAGCATTCGGGTCACCGAACTTATTTTTGAATAAATTGCAAAAAAACCTAATTTTTTCCTATTATTTCTATACAAATTATCTCCCCTAAAGGGAACAGAAGTTAGCTGAGAGGTTCAATATTTTGCGTGGTTACTTATTGTCCATTGTGTATGACCTTACCGGTCTACCTGTTCCTATTGTGTAACCAATTTAACAATTTGATATTCTTTTCACATTATTTTTTTGACCAACTGGTATTGCTGGACTACAACATATATTGGAAAAAGTTTTTGGTGGATTGCTATTGTTAACTAATCAACACACTCAGTGTCCTTTTGAATTGTTCAACAATACTATTGTATATCAATCTGTAATAGCCTGGGGAGGTTTTACCTTGAAAAAGTATTACAATGTACCATAAAAAGATGTATAAATTTACTCAATTTATGGAATGAAAAAAATACAACTAAATCAAATTCCCTTTATTTATATCACAATATTTATTTTTAAATGATGTAATTTTAATAATTTGATAAAGTGCATTCTTTTTTCATTAAATATAAACTCTATATAGTCCTTATTTCAATCAACAAATCAAGGTTAAACCTCCCCAGGCTATTACAGATTGATATACAATAGTATTGTTGAACAATTTAAAAGGACACTGAGTGTGTTGATTAGTTAACAATAGCAATCCACCAAAAACTTTTTCCAATATATGTTGTAGTATCGCTATACCAATTGGTCAGAAATATAATGTGAACAGAATAATCAAATTGTTAAATTGGTTACACAATAGCAACAAGTAGACTGGTAAGGTAATACACAATGGACTATAATAAAAGTGGAATATTTCATCAAATTTAACTATTATAACCCATTGAAGATGGTTACGGCAACGTTCTCTTAATGAATCCCATTTTAGGTCACATGCGCAAGAATGATGCGCAATTTTAAACTCCCGTACTACCTTAAATGCACTGCACATGTTTACCAGCGTCACATGATAGCTGGAAAGGAAGCTTTGACAAAGATAGTAGAATTCATGTGTGATGTTTAGAACTTTCAGTAGTTGCCAATTGCCAATCGCTCACTGATTTATTAATGAATAAACGATGAAAGGATATGGAATAAATGTACATGAGACAAAGTGTCTACAAATATATAGTAAAAAGCAATGGTGTAACACTTTTAATATGGTTCTATCTTCTTTCAAATAAGTAATATTATAGGGTTATTGCATGAATATTGGGGAATATTGTACCAAGTAGAATTTTATATTGCACGAGCTTGCGAGTGCAATATATATTCTACGAGGGAAAATATTCCCCAATATTCATGCAATAACCCTTTTATTATATAGCAACACCCAAATTCCTGCTAAAAATGGGAATTTGGTTGTCAATGACATCATGAAATTTAAGTCATATTTGCACTGGTGCAATATGGAAATTTATTGCGCGCTTACATTTGGTTGCTTTCTTAGGGATATATTATGTTGCTATACAATAAACGTAATTCTCCAATTACGATGAGGAAAGCATATGGTATATTTGTAGATGACTTTGCTAAGTAATGATCAATTTGTGTGAATCTTGAGGAACAAGCAAACCCATTTTAGTGGAACTAAACAGTCTATGATCTTGGTGTATTCTGACTTTTATTGAGATCATTAACTTGATTTGATTCTTTTTCAGTATGACTGGTCCTCTAAACAGACCACTGTACTTATAGATATTGTCACAGAACCAGGAGGTATGGTATTTTCTGAATATTACAATAATTGTATCACAGTCTGCATTTTCTGGTATGATACATAAGTGTTTGCTATTATCATCTTACATCTCTATCTGATTTTCTATTGTCATTCCCTTTGTACCTTTGTGGCTCAAAACAATATCAAAGCCATTTAAAAAATACAAGTTATTAAACATAAACATATGCAATTGATTTATTATTCCCCATGCTTTAGCAGTTGGTATATGGTGACCATGATGTCTGTTCTTTCGTCTGTTCATTATTCTCTCCACCATAGGGGTACACATTTTGTGGCAACAACTCCTCTTAGACCACTGTGTGAAATTCAATGAAACTTTCACAAAATGTTCAGTACATATTGCAATTGTGCATTAATTTTTCAAATTTTGTTTTTTTTTTGGAGGGGGGAGCAGGGGGTATATATTAGTGAGCTACAGTATTTCTAGTTTATAATATTTTTAGTTTGCCTCAACGAATTTAGGTATATATTTTGGTAACTATGAAGGGTAGGATCATCAAACTGCATACAGATGCATCTTGGGCTATCTCACAGCCTCCAAGAAAATTAGGTCTCTTTGACGTATGTGGTCTGCTTAAATGACTTACATTCAAGTTAACGTCCAAGTTGGTCACTATACATGTATTTTCCGCTTGAATGACTAACATTAAAGTTACGTCTGAGTTCAGATCTCGGTCACTATACAT
>MJUU01016195.1:0-12302 GCA_002080025.1 Modiolus philippinarum | reverse complement strand
GGTTTATATGTGTTGTCATTACCAAATAGATGTTGGTCTTCAGATAATAGAAGGATAGTATTGAGTAGTGCATGGAATTCTAGAGCAGTAAGTCTACACATAATTGACAAACAATGTTCCATCTTAGGGGGTGATCTTGTCTTAAGTTAAACCCTCTTCTTGATACAATATTAAGTTTTGTCTTTACTGAGAAAGCTAGAAGCATTTGTTCAAATTCAAGTCTTTTATAGATAAAATGTAGAATTGTTTCCTTATTTAGACCCACCATAGGTCAGACACAGATTGTGGGAAAGCTGTGGATCAAACAAACTATATTTTTATGATGGATTTTGACTCTAATTTGGATTTATTTAACATCAATCTCTCAAACAGGAACTAAAAATAATTATTTTTAGGGTTTTAGTGTTCTACTGAACAAAACTTTAGTGTAAATTAAAACAGTGTTTAGAAATTTATTGTTTCAGGCAATGGGCTGAAATCACTTTCCGTGCACCCCCACTTCCCATCTAGACCAATTTTTTTCAGTCCTCCTATATTCGCTCTACAAAATAAAACACGTAAACACAAACATAACCTACACGCATAGACAGTATAGGGCCACTTTTATAGTACACCACGAAAAATTCTTGTATTTTCATTTTAACCTAAGTTTGATCTTTTAAGCTCCATAATTTTTTAATGATAAGTAATCTCTCCTGAAATTTGGTACCAAATTTAAGCTAATTTAATATCCTTTACAATGAACTCAAGTTTGGGCACTTCACACCATTTTTATGATCTGGGGATACAAAAAATGTACCCCCCCTCTGCAAAAAAAATGCAAAAATGATGATTTTAGGCTGTCAAATTCAGATAAACAACCCTCGTCATTTGATCTAGTTTTTATGCCTAACCTGTCAGTTGTGATACAGTGTTGGAAAATAAAACTATTTAAGTCCATAAAATGTTGATTTTCGGTAAAATTTTTTTGAAAAATGGGAATTTTCAGAATTTTAGATTTTTTCACAATTTTTACTTTCTGACTTTATAGTCATAAAAACCTGAATATATATTTAATAATTGCCAATGTAATAATGATTTATGATATGTTAGTAACAAATCGTGTGCAAACATTTTAGTTTCAGACATATTGTAGGTTCAGAAATGTCAAAATTAGCACCCCTCCCCTTAAAAATTAAGGGAAAATATGAAATATTCAGGCTCTAAATGCTAAAAAATAATATTTTATTGGAATTCCAGTTAGTATTTCACTAAAGGTGACATACAGAAGATCATTTAAGTAAATTTAAACTTTTTAAGAGGTCTCTTTTGACTCTTCTGCTTGAAATTGTATGCAAAATGGGAATTTCCGTATTTCAGAATTTCTGCTGTTTTGACTTTGAGATGCAAATACTTCATGAAATTGATATATAACTTGAAAATGTTGATTAAATATCCTTTCATTATACTGTAGAAGCATTTATTTTCGTGGGGATAAAATTTCGTGGATTCAATCTTCAAATCTATTTCGTGTGGACCAATTTTCGTGGAATCCATATAATATATAGTAATTACAATTGCTTGAATTAAATTCATTGGGATTTAATTTCGTGGATAAGTCTTGCCCACAAAATAAACGAAATTTAATCCCCCACGAACATTTCTGCTTTTACAGTATCGAAGCCATTAGAAAATATGATTTTAAACATTTTAGACTAACTACAGTCTCGTAAATTACAAACAAATTACCCCTTACCACAAATATTCAACACAATTTATTTCATTTTATTCATCTTGAAAAGCTTAAACATTGTATAAAGGTCCAATAACATATCATTTCAAACACCAAAATACACAGGGACTCCCAAATATCACAAATATGATTATGTGCGTGGTTTATGGGTAGTTATACAGCAATTCAACTTTGAATTTTGTAAAATTCGGAAATGATGAAAATTCCCATTTTTCACGAAAATTGCTCAAAATATACAATTTTACCTATATTTTGGCGTTAAAATTGCATATTGCAATATATAACATGCAGTTTTTTAAAGAAAGTAATACATTAGTAAGTTTTGTTCATATATATGTACAGACAGGCATATTCTGGGGATTTTTAAGCATCATTTTCTTGGGGTAGGGGTTAAATTTTCGGCATTTAGAGTTACATTGAACACTCCTTGTTCTTCTAAACATTATTTTAGATAACTTATATATCGCTTAGAACAATGAATTGGCATATCTGCAGATAAATCCTCCAGATTTGCAGCATATAAGTATTTAAAAGTGAATTTCAGACAAATCTGAAATGCAGAAAATTCCCATTTTTCATTAATTCTGTACAAAACAGCGAGTTTAAGCTGACAAGTGGGACTTAAAGACTAATCTTGATAGCAATTATGTAACATTGTTATATGCAATGCAGATTTTGTGTGTTTTGGTTACTTTTATGCGAAAATAGCAAAAAAAAAAAAAAAATGACTATTATAGGGAAATTTTGTTTGGGTAGGGGTAAGATTTTGGTATTTAGAGTCACATTAAACCCTCCTTGCTTTTCTAACAATGTTTTAAGACAACTAATGTATCACTTAGAACAAATTAAATTCCATATTTGCAGATGAATCCTCAAGATTTGACATTTGCACAACATACTTTTTGCGCGTTCTGGTTATTTTTATGCGAACATAGAAAAAAAATTGACAATTTTAAGTAAAATTTGTTGGGGTAGGGATAAGATTTTCAGTATTTAGAGTCACATCAAACACTTCTTGTTTTTCTTAACAATTTTTAAGACAACTAATGTATCACTTAGAACAATTAAGTGGCATATCTGCAGATATATCCTCCAGATTTGGCATATATAACGATTTAACAGTGAACTTTGGACAAATCTGAAATGTTGAAAATTCCCATTTTTCATCAATTTCAGGCAATATATTGAGTTTAAGTCAACAAATGCCTGTTAAAATATGAAATCATGATATAATTTATGCAACATTGTCATATACAACATACATTTTGCGTGTTCTGGTTATTTTTATGTGAACATAGACAAAAAATTGGCAATTTTACAGTAAATTTGTTGGGGTAAGGGTAAGTTTTATTGATGTGTGATGTTTATATTACATAAGAATGGCCATTATTTGTAATAGTTGTAAAGCAAATATATTAAGCTTTCATTTGATACTTACTTTAAATGATATTTGTTTACTAAAAAGTAAAATTAGGCAAAAGAATGACAAAACTTAGTCAAAATCGGCAATATTCAAAGATCCATATAATTGGTCTATTTGAAAATAAAACTTTGGTCATTAAAAATATGTTAACATGTTTTATATTCAAGAAAATAAATTGAAAAACTAAAAGCAATTTTCAAAATTGGGAATCAAGATTCTTTTGGGGTTCTTTAGGCCATCAAACTTACGCAATTTCAATAAAGATATCTAAATTTTCGCCAATATTTCATAGGGGTTGGAGTACGTTTAATAGGGCTATGGAACGTATTAGGCATAGAAGTTGTAAAAATTTGGCTTCTTTGTAAAGCTCATACAATAAGCAATCATTTTATACATCATTTTTATAACTGGGAAGAATTTTGTCAACATTTTGAAGCAACTAAAAGAAAAACTTGAATGAAAAACGAAATTTTCCAAAATTTCGGTAGGTGGGTTTAAAAATGGGCCCTGTTCCACCAGTGCATGCAGGTTATGCTTGTGTTAACATGTTTTATTTTGAAGAGGGATGTAAGTTTTAAAAAAAATGGGTGGGGTTGGGAAGTGGGGGGGTGCACAGGGGGTTGGTTATTCCAGCCCATGGACTATTTTATTTTAACTCTTCATCTTCATATCCCTTGGACAAAAGTCAGTGGGACAAAGAAGTTCTTTCATTCAAAAATCCATATGTCTGTTGGTGCAGGGTGCCATAAGTGTGACTCATACACAAGTCATTTGTAGAATTTGGGAGGACAGGTCTTACAATCTATAGTTTGTTACTAAGTTCTTCCTACATTTTGAATATACATGTATACAATTACAAAATGCCTCATTTTTGTGCATTATGAAAAATGCAGTATTCAATATATTTTTTCCTTTTCCAGGTACCACTAGTTGTTGATGTAATAGATAAAAAGGTTACCAGATTGAAAACAAGTAAGCCTATTTAGTGCATTAAAAATCATCTACTAAAATTGTGATGTGATTCTGTTTAGATGGGTCACTCTAACATTTGAATTAAAGATTTTTGCATGTATCTTGATGTATGAATCAGTTGGATCTTTGCCATAAGACAATCTTATTCAAGTTTTACATTACCACTATAAGCCCTTTAGGTTAGGCCCTATCAAGTTAATTTGTAGATTCTCATCCACCTGTAACAAAAAATCTGGGGCGGGTGGGAGGGTTTTATTTTATATTTTTCACTTGATAGGAATTTAAAGAAAATTTTTGAATAATTGAAAATAAAAAAAAAATTGAGCGTAGAAAAAATGGGGCGGGTGGGGATGAGAATCTATTAATTAATTTGATGTGGCCTTACTGTAAAGCAGGAAATTTTCAGGCAATCTTTATTCACAGTTTTCAAATTAAATTTCAATTCTCACAGTCTTGAATTCGCAGTTTTCGGTCCAGCTACTAAATCACCCAATGGCATCATCATATTCGTGAAAGTTTTAAAATCGTGCTTCACCTCTTACCGCAAAAAATTGTGAAAATTAAACGGTCACGAAAATTTCACTGTTTGCAGTATTTATTCTCTCTGTGCTTTTTTATATGTTCTGGCTTTGGCCTTCCAAATTTTTTTATTCTTATCTGCACTGATGAGACTTAAATATTTGGAATGAGTGTTTGCAAAAGTCAAATTCGGATTGAATGCAATTCAGTATTTTGCTGTTTGTTTCATGTATTAATTTAGAATTACTATTTTTTGTACTTAAAAGACAGAACTGGAGATGGGATTGTTGTTGATGTAGTAGATGATCAAGTCATTATGAAGTGTTCAGCTTTAAATCAACCACCATATCTTGTAAGTTTGTGAATATTGTAGAGAAATGTTTTAGTTGTCATCCTGTAGTTAGGTATAAAGATAGTTTAACTATTTTTGGGGC
Source organism: Modiolus philippinarum (assembly GCA_002080025.1). Taxonomy (NCBI): domain Eukaryota; kingdom Metazoa; phylum Mollusca; class Bivalvia; order Mytilida; family Modiolidae; genus Modiolus; species Modiolus philippinarum. The sequence continues at coordinate 7,222 of MJUU01016195.1, read as the reverse complement.
ATACGTTATATCAAGTTTGTTTATGGTTTTAATTTTCTTTGCCTGTCTTTATCATATACAATGTATAAATACCTAATCATCAATTATCACAATTTTTTTTTTTAAAAATGGCAAAAGTTTGTTATTTAACCTAAACTGTAAAGCTACTGATATTTTGGGAGCAAAAAAAATATATCAAAATTAAATCATAGCAGATTTGTCTTTATCTGTAAATTACTTAAATAGATTAATAATGTATCAAAAAATCATTTACTGGAATTAACCGAAAGAATGTAAAAGAAAAAGTAAAAGTATTTTTTTACTGGATAAATTGCAGTCCCCCTACCAAAGCCCTGAGTTCTAAGAACAAATTATTTTGAAAATTTAGAGCCTTAGAATGTCCTGAAAGCAGGTGCATTGTATTACTTTTTGTCCTAAACATTTGAATACAGATTTTTTCAGTTAGTATGAATGCCAAAATGAATTAAACACTCTCACTTCTTCAAAAATCAATTAATTAATATCATCCTTGGTGAACTCTTGTAATTAAAAGATTGAGTGATTAAATCATCAGTCAGGTTATTGGCCTAAATGGAGCTTAGGGTCTGATGTAGACTTCGGGTTGATATTGGAAAGGTCATGCATTAATCTCTGTAATAGGTTGTAAGATGTAAACATGAATAAATAAAGAGATTAATACATGGCCTTTTCCATATCAGCATGGTTATCATCCTGAGGTGCTGATATGGGTCGAGGGATGATAACAGTGCTTTTATGAAAAAGTTCATGTCTTAAGCTGTTTATTACATGCTTCCAATTAGAGTTTTCAAACATACCCACACTGATAACCGTTTATCAGCCCAGGTAGGCTAATATGGCGACATAAGCGTTGGTATTCTGATATACTCTTCCGGCTTCTTTACATATGCAAAACAAAACATATTCATGCTAAGTACAATGTACATGTATGTAATAAAAACATATTTACTATGGTTAGTTTATTTTCAGTGTATTGGTACTCTGCCTTCCCTTGGAAAAGAAGGGGAGTTAACTCTCTGTCCTCTAGATGAACCAGTCACGTTACCAGGAATATCTTGGGAAGTCTTGCCTTTCACACCAACAGATAGACCTCATCCTAAGTTTGGTAATTACCTTAAATTAAAAGGGAGATAATTTTACTTTTGATTTGTTGATTGTTTTTGGTGTGCTGCAACTAAAAGTAAATACTAACTCTAAAATTTTTCATAGCAGTGTCATATATTTTATATGTGCAGTCAAACTTATGACTGGATTTTTCCCTGCAATCGTAATCTGCTTGTTCCAGATACCAAAGGAAAACTCATTAATTATTATTGCTTGGATAAACTTTAGATTAGTTACTTATTGCACAGTCTTAACTTCCAATTCACTGAAAATATAGGTGTCAGTCATCTCAATTTTGGTGTGGTATTATTTTCTAAATTTTATCCATTCCAGCTTTCCATTAGTTCATTAGGCTCAGGAACTCTGTAGTATTTCCTGATTTCTTGAAATGATGTTTTTGAACTTTGTTTTGATCAGTGATTTGTCATGCAATGCTTTGATGACCCTCAAATTTCAAGGTCACCTTACCACTTTCAAATCACTCTTAAACTGAGTTCTTCCATATTCAAAGTTACTTTTTAGCAAGCTTATGTATTTCCTTACAAATCCAGTCTTAATTCATTTTCAACTTTCTTCTAAGCAATGCTACTTTTTATTCAAAATGCACATAAAAACAAATCCAGAAAAGAATTTCCAAAATTGAATCAAATAGCCCCTTTCAGTGAGAGTAATTATCCCCCTGATCCGAAGGAGGGGGTATACTGTTTTACCTCTGTCTGTCCGTCTGTCACACATATTTTCGTCACATTTTTCTCAGAAACCACAAATGACAACCACACGATATTTGGTATGGTGCTTAAGATCACCACTTCTGTTTACCAACTTTTTTACTATCATTTCCAAAATTGCAACTTTTTGGTCACATTTTTCTCTTCAACTACACATTACAGCCACTTGATATTTGGTATGGTGCATCAGTATAAGGTTCTATACTGCGCCTCCCCTTTTTGGCCATATCGAATCACTACTTCCTGTTTACCGACTTAGTGCCTTTTCTACTTTCATTTTCAAAATTGTGACTTTTTTTGTTGCATTTTTCTCAGCAACTACACATGACAGCCACTTGATATTTGGTATAGTGCATCAGTATAGGGTCCTATACTGCACCTCCCTTTTTTCGGTCATCTGGAATCGCTACTTCTTGTTTACAGACTTTGTGACTTTTTTACTTTCATTTACAAACTGCGTCTTTTTCGTCACAATTTTCTCTGCAACTACACCTGACAGCCACTTGATATCTGGTATGGTGCATCAGTATTTGGATCTATACTGCGCCTCCCATTTTCGGCCATGTCAAATCACTACTTCCTGTTTACCGATTTTGTGCTTTTTAACTGACATTTTCCACATTGTGTCTTTTTTGTCACATTTTTCTCAGCAACTACACATGACAGCTACTTGATAATTGGTATAGAGCTTCAGTTACAACCACTTGATATTTGGTATGGTGCTTCAGTATGGGTCCTATAGTGTGTCTCCCCTTTTCAGCCATATCAGATCACCACTTACTATTTACCAACATTTTTTTTACTTTCATTTTCAAAATTGCGACTTTTTCGTCGCATTTTTCTCTGCAACTTCACATGACAGCCACTTGATATTTGGTATGGTGGATCAGTATAAGGTTCTATACTGCACCTACATTTTTTGGCCATATCGAATCACTACTTCCTGTTTACCAACTTAGTGCCCTTTCTACTTTCATTTTCAAAATTGTGACTTTTTTTGTCGCATTTTTCTCAGCAACTACACCTGACAGCCACTTGATATTTGGTATAGTGCATCAGCACGGGGTCCTTTACTGTACCTCCCTTTTTCGGTCATGTCGAATTGCTACTTCCTGTTTACCGATTTTGTGACTTTTTTACTTTTATTTACAAAATTGTGACTTTTTCGTCTCATTTTTCTCTGCAACTACACATGACAGCCACTTGATATCTGGTATGGTGCACCAGTATTTGGTTCTATACTGCGCCACCCATTTTCAGCCATGTAAAATCACCCCTTCCTGTTTACCGACTTTTAACTGACATTTTCCAAATTGTGTGTCGTCGCATTTTTCTCAGCAACTACACATGACAGCTACTTGATATTTGGTATAGAGCTTCAGAGTAGGGTACTATACTGCATCTCCCTTTTTCAGCAATATTGCTATACTACTTTCTGCATGCAGACTTTGTGAATTTATTTTTGCTTTCATGTCTAAAGTTGAACGTTTTGGTCACACTTTTCTCAGCAACCACACATCCCAGAGCCTTTTGATATTTGGAATGCAGCTTAAGTATTGTTTAGTTTATTGCATCTCCCCTTTTTGGCCAAATTGCTTTGCTACTTCCTGCTTACCGACTTTTTGTACCAAAATTTTCAAAATGTGGCTTTCTTGTGATACTTTTCTCAGCAACCGCAATATCATGGCCACTTGATATTTAGATATATTGGAGCGTCAGTATGGGGTAGGGTTCTGTGTCTCCCCTTTTCAGCTGTTTACTGACTAACAGCATTTCAATCTTTATGTCTTGCATCCTTCTCACATTATTTACATCTTATTTTTCTTTCCAACTGTGTAAATGCTTGTATTGTATCCACACTTGTACTGTGTCCTCACCTGTAATGTATCCACACACACTTAATTTTGCACTTCCTATATTGATTCACAGTTCAGTGAGCAGGGGTATAACTGGCTGCCATTCGGCGACAGCTCTTGTTTTTCCTTAATTGTATTGAAAAATTTCCATCTTTTATAGACTTCTACTTATCCATCAAGATTTATTTTACAGGCAGTATGAATTATGAAGCAGTACTTATAATGCCAGAGAAATCGAACAGTAAACCACCACTGGTTGTTTTTCCACATGGTAATAATGCTTGTTAAGTATAATGTTGGTGGGAAAATGTTCAATGTAATATTAAATATGTATACAGATATTAAGTCTTGTGTTAAGAGTGGGATATAAAAAACTGACTTCTTTCCTTGTGAAATTGGGGTGAGGCAGGGAGAAAAGTTATCCCCCTTTCTCTTTGCTCTGTACCTCAATGACTTGGAAGAATATCTGTCCGATAATTCTGTTGATGGATTAAAAATGTTGAATGAAAAAGTAATGGATAGTTTGAATTTGTATATTAAGTTGTTTATTCTTTTATATGCTGATGATACCGTAATTTTTGAGGAGTCTGCGTCAGAGTTACAAAAGGCACTGTCTGTTTTTGAAAAATATTGTGCAGATTGGAAATTAAGTGTAAATGTAGCAAAGACGAAGATCATAGTTTTCTCAAAACGGAAATTTGCACAAAACGTCATATTTAAACTATATGATCAAAACTTAGAAATAAAAGACTCTTATGTTTACTTGGGTCTTTTGTTTAACCATAATGGAAATTTTTTTCAAGCACGTAAAAAATTGGTTGATCAGGCTCAAAAAGCTCTTTATGCCCTCTACAAAAAGATACAAAACATTTCCATTCCCATTGATCTGCAGTTGAAACTATTTGATGTGTTAGTATTTCCTATTTTAACTTACTCTTCAGAAATTTGGGGTTTTGAAAATAAGACCAATGTTGAAAAATTACATCTGCAATTCTGTAAACGGATACTTGGTATTAGATCATCTACACCTAACTTTATGGTATATGGTGAGCTTGGGCGATTTCCTCTTGAAGTAAATATCAAAATGAAGATGTTGTGTTTTTGGCATAAACTGGTTTCTAATGAAAACAAACTGTCAGGCAAATTATACAAATTATTATTGTACCTTTATGAGCAAGGTGATCATAATTTCAAGTGGATCAATTATTTAAAATATATTTTTGATGATTGTGGGTTCAGTGAAATTTGGAATATTCAAGGAAATGTTAGTTTAGATTTTTTGAAAATGAATATAAAGCAGTGTCTCCAAGACCAGTATATTCAAAAATGGTTTACCGATATGAATAATTCATCTAGGGGGCAGTATCATTGCAATTTTAAACAAGAGTTTAAACTAGAACCTTATCTTCTTAACTTAAAAGGGGGTCATCGATCTAGCATTTGTAAACTTAGGGTTTGTAATATTAAATTTCCTATAGAAACTGGGAGGTGGAAGAACATTCCGAGGGAAGAAAGAAATTGTGGGATTTGTAGATGAATATCACTATCTCTGTGATGTAACAATCCCTTAGTTTTAGAAATTAGACAAAAATTTATTCCATCATACTATACTAGGTACCCAAGTAGAGAGAAAATTTATACTATGCTGAAATTATGTAATATTAGGGTGTTAATAAATATATCAATATTTATTCAAAAATTACAAAAGATGCTTATTTAGTCTTTTGTGTATGTAATACATGTAATGTTTTTGTATGTTATCTATGTCATTTTTTGTACGTTATATATGTCATGTTTTGTATGTTATCTACGTCAAGATATGTATTGTCAATATGTAACTTAAATGTATGTTTATACTCCTGTTATGCAGTATTCTGCGACTGAGTTTCTTTTCTGAATAAATAAAAAAAATAATAAAAATAATATGAATATTGTATTTTTGGACCGTTGCTGCTTACTAAATAATACAAAAATGCATCCATTTGTGTAATTTTAATCCTGAAGATAGGTTATAAATGATTGTAAAAAAATAAAAATAAAAAGAATTAAGATGATAAGACAAAGCATTCATCAAAATAATATTCTAGTAGCAAAACTGAAAAAGAAGTAATTTTAACGAAAAAAAAAAATGATAGGTTGCTGATGTCATTTTTGAGATATAAGTAACTGAAAATTTGTCGAGAAACTGTACTCATTTGAATTTTTCATATATTAAATATACATTTTTTTGTAAGCAATGTTTATCCATTAACAAATGTTTCAAACTAAATTTTGTCAGAATGTTGCTATCTATGTATGAAATGAAATTATGAAATAAAATATTGGGGTTCATTGGCAAAACATTATAATGCTTTTAGATGGATAAAACCAATGAAGTCCAAAAATCTGACAGAAATACCAAAATGTGACCAGCGAGCATCCTTAATTATCGGTAATTTGTATGAATTTTCTTTGATCTACAGAGACTGATAATCTCAGTATCACCGAACTGGACATTATCACAAAATAATTTGGTCAGTGTGAAGGCGTCATGTGTTGGTTGCTATGCTGACGTCATGTTTTGTTACAAATTGTTGTGTTCATACTTGTAATAAATTGAATGAAGAATACATATGAATTATTGCAAAAAACAAGAGATTAAAAGTGCTAAAATAGAAATCTCAATTTATTAAAGACTTCTATTTATCATTTTGTGAATTACCGATAAAAGAAATATAGGACATTTTGTTTTTTATACGAACATTATCACGGCGTAATGCATTAAGCTACCCCTAATGGGCTCATTTGATACTGGCCGTGATAAAGTCAGTATCAAAAACAAAATGTCCTTTATTCCATATGTATTGACATTGATTTGGAAAAAAAAACATGCTGTAACATGGTATTGTTTTGCACTTAAAGATAATATGGCATTCATTAGTGTCTTTAGACAAAGTTTTCAATAATTCATTTAAAACTTTTACATTGTATTACAGGAGGACCACACACTGTCTTCACTGAAGGTTATATGTTATATACAGCCTGTTTATGTGCAAGTGGATTTGCTGTTTTATATGGTATGCATTTTTATACCCCGCCACACTTAGTGGCGGGGTATTATGTGATACCCTCAGTTGTGTGTCCGTCCGTTCGTCCGTCCCTCCGTCCGTCCCCCGAAGGTTTCCGACTGATAACTTTTGAACGGAATAACATACAGTCTTCAAACTTTGTATGTAGCTTGTTCACCACAAAAATTAGGTCGAGTTCGAATATGGGTTCAGAGGTACAAGGGGTTCTGGAGTTATGCCCCTTGATACTTCGAAATTTTGTGAAACGTGGCGGGGTATCATGTAATCCACCATTACTATTTTTTTAATACAGTCAAACTTTGATGGCTGGAACACCAAAAGGTACAATGAAAACAGTTCAAGTTAGGGGGATGTTCAAGCTATCCAAGTCAAACCATGTTTGATCTTGATCAAAGGGACAAGAATATATGAATCTAACACCGGTGAAAAGGCAAGATTAAGAAATCTC
>MJUU01016194.1:147555-162437 GCA_002080025.1 Modiolus philippinarum | reverse complement strand
AACAAGCATATGAAGGCAGCTAACCTACTTCTATCATAGTAGTACATTGTACATTTATAACCAGGATGCGTTATTGCTGAATGCAGTCTGGACAAACACCTTTACCTAACAAACAAACTGCTGGCATTTACAAAAGTGGTACAAATTTAAACAAAGCCGGTCTACATGGTCTACTTCTGTTCTACACACCAGGGTCTACACACAGCTTGTCTAGTTTTTAAATTCTGCCTAAAGATTTTGCCGACCAAACAATCTTGATGAGGTTATGTAAAGCTGCATGTCTATTTTTGATTAGCTTGAGAATATAAAATTTGAAATTCTGTTGGATATTTTCAGCAAGCACGAGCTGAGCAAGAGGAAGAATTCATCAGTAACACACTTTTGAAGAAGATACAAGCCCTTAAAAAAGAAAAAGAAGCTTTGGCTATGAATTATGAACAAGAAGAAGAATTTCTTACCAATGATTTGTCTAGGAAGTTAACACAGGTTTGTATTAGAATAATTGTATCAAAAAAATTAACAAAACTAAGTGATTAAAAAAATAGATGGAACATTTACCATGCCACTATGCCCAGATGGCTAACAGGGGGTAAAGTAACATGTCTACTGACTTTTTGTTTGTTACACAAATATTATTAATTAGTAAGATTAAGCTATAAGTCCAACGGATAATATTTCAGCTTTATGGTACTAGAACAAGATCATTTCAAAAAATAAAAGATAAAGATAATAAAGCTGATTATAAGTATGGTTCATTTAAATAAAAACAAATGAAAATGACTTTCATTTCTTTTTTGCAGTAATTGGGAAGTCTAAAACAGTTGTTGACTGGATAGTCCATAAACTTCTGAATAAATTATGTACAAATATTCTTGCAGACAATGATTAAAATTTAGTTTGTTAATTTGTTTTAGTTGAGACAAGAAAAGGTTGAACTTGAAGAAACCNTTCTTATCATATCTTATCTAATATTATAGTGCTTTTTATATATAGTGCTTCAACTAACAGCTTATTTTTGTGCTTGCTTGCTTTTAGTGTTTGTGATGTCATATAGTTTTTATTTGTATGGTAACATTATTGCTTGCATGTTGTATGCGTCTTAATATTTGTGTATTGTGTCTTATGGGGTGCATAGCAATAGTCTGACGGTTCTTTAGTCCAACGGTTCGATAGTCCGACAGTTCCATATTCCGACGGTTCGATAGTCCGACATTTCGATAGTCCGACGGTTCTATAGTCAGACGGTTTAAAAACTTATCTTCGGGTTAAAGCTGTCAATAGCTATATGCATTCGATTTTTCATATACTTTTAAACATAATTTATAAGGGCTTTCTCACCATGAATCAAGTGGTCATTTTTTTTCATTGGAATTTCTAAATGACAACTTAATGTCACTTAAAAGAAATCGCACTTTCAGAGAAGTTAGGAAGTAGAATATGTGGGCTTATCAGCTCACATTGTGAATCACAAGGTACGACTTCACCGGAAGTGACGCCAACCGGCAGTGATGTTACTGAATATCACGTGACCAAATTATGAAGTAAAAAGGTGGCACATGAACCGCAAGTAGCCCGTTTGATGTCCTTGGTTTTCATTTTACTAAAAATGACTTCATAGATCAACATTTGAGACCACAGGGCTTCTATGGACTATGTTCCGAGCAATCATCACACGCCCCGTAGTCTTGCAAAAGGGTACAGGGGCATCGGAAAATCCCAGAATGTTTTCAATCGAAATAAATCGGACTGGTCGTTATCAAATAAATTCGAAGTCCTCGATGGATTTTGATGTATTTCTTGGGGCTTCATCCATTCCATCAGTGTCCGCTATTTGAAATTGGGAGATAACTCGTTCCTTTAATCCATTGCAATACATTATGTTATTCGGGAATCTTCACAGGGGATACGGGTTCATATTCCCTGTCTGTGTTTTATATCCCCTGAGCCGTCAGGCAAAGGGGATATAGGGCACAGACAGGGAATGTGAACCCGTATCCCTTGTGAAGCCCGAATAACTTTTATATTCTGCTAGAAGTGCTATAATTTTTCTATTAAAAGCGTTTGAAAATTGTGATTTTGCTACCACAGGGATACGGTCTCATATCCCCTGTCAAGGTAACCAATCAAATTGCAGGATTTACCTAGATATTTCACTTCAGCAGAATATCTGCAATTATACCATGGAGGTATCTCATGCTTATATGCATGAAACTTTATCATAACCAATCTGCAGTTTATTGTGAGTAATGTTTATGAGCTGCTCAAGAGTAAATCACCAGAATGCTCACGTGCTCATAATTTGCTAACGATTGTTTTGATGTGCTCATTTCACTATTTTCAATGCTGGTTGAATGATACGCTATTGCAATGATGAGAATGTTGGGGTACTGGTGGTCATTGGGACGCACTCCAGGGGCATAATAATGGCTAGCTATGAGTAACCTCTCATCAGCAGCATTTGAACTACATAATAAGTAAAGCCATAATAAAAAAAAAAGTTAAAAAGAAGTACTTATTCCCAAGAATATGGAAAAAGGATGCAAAATCCACTACGAAAATTTCATATCAATTTTATCTTTCTTTGTTAAGTTTTGGTTCTTTAGTCTCAAATATGTTTTTTCTGTTTAGTTATAGGTCTAAAGGCGATTTCATGTCCATCCTTTTCAGTTTAATTTGGTTCTGTCTTCAAATACTGATACAATTTTCTTCGGTTTTATCAATTCATGAACTGTGAGGGTTACATCTGACGTTGTAGGAAACAAAGTTCATTCTCAGTTAGTAAGGAAATATACTTTGTCACTCAAATCTTTGGCTGAGGTGCCTTGGTAATGACGTGGATACATGTATTTTCTGATAATGATATGTCCAGGTTCTATATTTTCCACATTTTGATTAAGTCGTCCACTGTATCTATAACATCAAACCAACAAAATACCGAAGTTACTGTGAATCTATTTTCTGCATACACGCATTTCGACAACTTATGTGCCTTCAGTGCAGACCAAATCAAAACATTTGGAAATCCATAACACAAATATGTGTAACAGCTGATAGAGAACAAATTACCAATAGGATCTAAATAGTAAAGCCAAAATCAGCTGAGGAAAGGGAGATGATCCTTCACTGGCATTTGATGTCATCTGCTTTGGTAGAAACGTTGTCGGTTTCCCAAAACATCAGAACCACTCTCTTTAATGTCCCATTTCATTATGTTAACTCCACATATCTTCTTCCTCTTACTGGCAGCATTTTCAAGGACGTTTGAGAGACAGTATTCTCTTGGTAGTCTCATCCTAGATGATAACATTTGGTTTGGCTTTTGTCATGGCTTTCTGGCTGATATCAGTCTTTCTCTTGCTTGCTATAATTAATGCAGGGCTTCCTCTTCCCTGTTCTTACGTTATCACGATGGCTAAGATTTGTTTTTACTTTTGAAAGGAGAGATTTGAGTTTTTCTGCAATCCGTATCACGGTATGGGCCATATTAGGTACAGCTAGGTCATAGCCGGATCGATGCGTATTGATACCGGATCATTATTTGTTGGTGACTGTCATTGGTCGGTTAATCTTCTTAAAGAAATTTCATTGGTTAGATTTACTGCAATTTAATTTTTCAGTGTCATATATTTTTTCAATCTTCAATGCTGTTGCATTCCCTTCACACTACTCAAAGGATGTTTCATTGTGTTTTTTCTACCATAGCATTGAATTTATTATATAAACGAACGTAAAAGTTACAAAATATAAGCTTAAAAAATACGTTTTCAATCCCTTTTGTCCCAAAAACACATTCTCCTTTCTTTTCAATAATTCTAAGTGAAAAATATTCCTTTACTAAAAGGTGTAAAGTGTTTGGTGCATGATGTATAGTGTAAGGTATATGGTGTAATGGTATGTGGTATATGGTGTAATGGTGCATGTTGTATGGTGTGATGGTGCATGGTGTATGGTATAATAGTGTGACTGGTTATGTATTACTGTACAAGCACTGTATTCCCAGAATAATTATTTTGGATATAATTATTATATTTCCAGAACAATTATTGTCGAGCCTTCGACAATAGTCGAAAAATGCGAGACATAGGTATGGTGATTCCGGTGGCGGCGGCGGAGGCGGCAACGGCTTCCACAATTGTTTAAGTTTTTTCTTGGGTCTGTTTAACATCAACTACCTGTGCTAGCCTATTGATATTTGGTATGTAGTTGCATTAGCATCAATACAGCTCAGTTTCAGTGGCGTTTTATGTCTATGCCCCCTCAGTCATGCTCCACTGACTTCGGAATTTTGAATTGGTTTTTTTCAAATGTTTAACTTTTTTCTTGTGTCTGTTTAGCATCAACCACTCAGAGTTGACCATTGATATTTGGTATGTAGTTACATTAGCATCAGTACAGCTCAGTTTCAGTGGCGTTTTATGTCTATGCTCCCACAGTCATGCTCCACTGAATTCAAAATTTTGCACTTTTTATCAATGTTTAAGTTTTTTCTTGTGTCTGTTTACCATCAACCACTCATAGTTGCCCATTGATATTTGATATGCAGTTGTATTAGCATCAGTACAGATCAGTTTCAGTGGCGATTCATGTTTATGCCCCGCATTTATGCTCCAATGACTTTGAAATTTTGCACTGTTTATAATCAAATGTTTAAGTTTTTTCTTGTGTCCGTTTAACATCAACCACTCATAGTAGCCCATTGATCTTTGGTATACAGTTGCATTATCATGATTGTGATCAGTTTTGATCAGTGATACATTTGGTACCATGGCTGCTGCTGAAGATCAATGTGCAAATTAAGGCAATGCATGGGAAAGGCGAGACATATCCTGTGTCCACAGTTTATTTTAAATATTAATCTCCTCTGTTAAACTGGCCCTTCACGTTGAATGTTTTTGTTAAAATGAAACAATTCTTTAGCCTCGTTTTGACAAAAGTTTGCTGAACAATAAATTACTTTCACTGTCTTCATCCTTAACAATCATTTACCCTAAAGTCTTTTATTTATAAAGAGTAACACCTTGTCAGATAAAAGACAGTCTCGAGTAAAACATACCTTCTAGTAAGGGTTAAAGGTTACTCGACTTCTTAATTGTTTAGAAAAAATTTAGTACCCTTCTAACCCTTACTTATTATATCCTTATATTTTTGTTGCTCACGAAAAGGCTACTTACACCAGGGACTGGGAATGTAACCCATAGCTTGAAGTCATCACTACAGAAGTGTTACGGTCGATGTCGCAATCTTGTGGTCCCCTGTTGGGATATCTGATTACAAGTTGACAACACATATTTCCCTTTACACCTGAATTTTTTTTTCTCTACTGGATTTGACTTAACTAGCGGAATTAACATGGATGGGGTCTTATAACAACCAGGAGATGCTTACTATATCCATGCACCTGCTCTCACCCATGGTTTTTATTGGTTCCCTCTTATTCATCTTTGTATGTGTATGTGTGTCTTCCTTTTTCTTTTTTGTGCCGTACTCATGTTATGTCTTTGTGTCTTTGTTGTCTGATGTTGCCTTTGTCCTTGGATTTTTTGTTTTTATATTGACCGTTCGGTTCTCACTTTAACACTTACTTGTGTAGTTCTATTTGAAATACAATCTGATGACTCTGAACAATTTTAAAATCACGTATGAGTTGCTAATAACTGTTTACCAGTACATGAATTGGTCACAAGTTACTCAAGACTGTAATCATGAGTTCATTTCAATATTCGTTGGTTGTAATGATGGTAGGGTATAGCTAGCTAGAGATGAGTGGTTTTCTCAAATGAGTCAAATAAAATAGAAACAAAACAAAACACAAAAAAAAACATACGAGACGGGTGAAGACTACTGATTTGTCGGATTATTGAGCCGTTGGACTGTCGGACTAAAGAACTGTCGGACTATTGAACCGTCGGACTATCGAACGGATCCCGTCTTATGTATGTATAGCTCTTTAGAGCTTATGTTATATGTTACATGTTTTACCGACTTTAAATAAATTTTACTTGACTTGACTTGACTTGTGGCGGTTAGTACTCAATTGACCCTATCAGCGTTTCTGGATAAGGGGGAGATAACTCCAACATACTTGTATAGGCTCTATTTGTTATAATGTAACAAATCGGTTATATGTTGATAAAAATGAATAAATGAATTAAGAAATAAAACAAATTGCCTATGAATCTTTTTAAGTTGTCGATAATCAATTAACAGACATGTTTTACCTGACTGAATAAACATCCTGTGCTATACAGGTGTGTTAATTACAACTGTACAGAAGATTGCCCTTGGGTGATTTCTTTCTAGTATTAATCCAATTATACCTCTCTAAACATGTGTATTATAATTTTTCTACAAATATTAAATAATTTTTAATCAAAATTAAGATTGAAAAATAAAAATTAAAAATACTGAGCAATTAAGAACATGTTATATTAAACGAAAAAAATGAAAAATAGAAAAAAATAATAAATGAAGAAATCAAAGTTTTTCAGAAAATCATTAATTTTAAAACCAGTAGTTTTATTCTTTTTTAATCACTTGTATGACAAAGATTGAAATATATCTAGTTTGTCATTATTAAAGTTTAAAATAAAAAACAGTATTCATCATCTTCACAAAATACTTGTATTCTCCTCTTTGAAAAAGAACCCCTTTTTCATGAAAGGATTAATGTTTTTTTTCCCATGCAATTTTATATGATGTAATAGATTCTGAAAGAAATTTAGCTATGTTTCAAACTTGATGTAACAATGTGAAAAAGAAAAATTAAATTCAAAACAAAAAAATGGAAACAATAACAAATTGAAACCTAGACCAACATTTCCTTTTTAAAGGTTTCAAGTTTTTGTCAATAGATGATTTTTTACAAGATATTAAAATATTTCTATTTACTTATATGGTATTATTATTTGTTTTTGTTTCTGTTTATTTCCAACTTTTTATTGTTTTATATTATTTTTAATATGACTTTTAAATAANAAAAAAAAACATGTGTGGCCCTTTTGTGCTTTTGTGTATTGTGTATTTTGTGTATTGTGTATTGCTTGAATGTCATTTGTGCACTTGTCATGAAAACTTGTATGAACCATTAAAAAATTATTAGGTTTAAAAAGATATCTTTGACCTGAATATGATATTATTTTAAAAATATATATTAAAATATTACTATTTCCTTATGTATTATTATTATTATTAGCCTTTGATTGTTTCCTTTTTTTTATCGTTTTGTTTGGTTTATTTTTTCTTATATTGTTTTTTTTTTTTAATTTATATATCAATATTTAATATGACTAAATGAATAAAAAGAAAAAAAAAACGCGTTTGGTCCCTTTCCACCTGATGCTTTGTAAATATTATGTGTATTGCTTGCATGACATTTGTGCATTTAATGCTCAAGACTTGTATGAAGCAATGTAAAAATTTATTAGGTTTTAAGGGTATCTGTGATCTGAACATCTAAAGTAATCATTTTACTCTTTAATGCAGCAACATTGTATTTTTCCTCTAGACCGGTGACTTCAAAAGATGTTTGTCCAGGTGAATTTTATTAAGGTGATCAGAATGTCAGCAGGTGGTATACAGGTCACTTAGCACATATTCCAATCTGTAGCTTACTACAAGTAAACAAATGACAGGTGTCTCATTACAGGTAAATCAAGTTAATCACTGCGTTGTTTTGATAGTATACACATCAATAATCATCAAGATAGAAAAATATTGTTGAACAATTAAACTAGGAGCTTGCAAATGAACATTAAAGTGTGCAGATTTATCATTAATCACCATGGTAGAAACACCCTGTTACAAGTATGTTGGAGTTATCGAACCTGATATTCCACTAGAGGCGCGAAACGCTGATATCGTCAATTGTGATTAGTCAGCTGCTGTAGATTTTCTACAGTACCCTGGCATGGGCAAAGTGAAGGGACTACTGTTTGGGCCCGTCCTGATACAATAGCTGATATTCTATGAGTTTACTCATTTGATGATTATCTATGTTGCATAAACATCAGTGAATTGCATGATAATGAGTTTCTTTACCTTCAAAGCAGTGACATTTATGTGTGACATCTTTCGAGCCGCACAAAGTTCAACAAATAGCGCGCCTGATATGGTCTTATTTTCGGATAGACCAATCTCATAATTTTGTGCACATTTGTTATGTAATTTCAATATTAAAACTTTTGTTCAAAGTCAGAATAATGTCATATTTCAATGTCAATGATTAGAATTCATACGAAAATTCTTATGATCACGTTTATTTAGAAAAGAAAAACAACAAACAATGGCGGACAGCGCAAGTGAGCTCGAAAGCGACACGAGCTCCATTGAAGGAGGTCCCTCGATGAAACCTCCTTCTCCTGCAACACTAGAACAGTTACAGAAGAGAGTAGAGTCATTACAGCAGGAAAACAGAGTATTGAAAATAGAATTGGAAACATACAGACTGAAATGCAAGACGTTGCAGGAGGAGAAAAAAGAACTCCAGAAAGCCAGTGTCAACATTGTTAGCATAAGAATATATTTTTCGCTTAAAATTCTTTGTTATTCGTTCAAAAAATTATTACTATATATTTGTTCTGTCTGTTTATACAAATTATGTGAGCTGCCACATCAGACTATACCACTGAGGCATAATTTTATTTAAGGATATGACTCATGTTTTTTATTTCATTTGGGTAGTTCCCTCATTTTATCCCAGTTTCAAAAATGACATGTCAATCAGATGAAGTAAATACAAAAGACCTCATTTATAACATATGCATGAAATTACAAGGAAATATTATTTAATTTTATTATACTATGTGAAACTTTCAGAATTCAAAGGGCACTTAGAAGGAAATATCACATTTTTCACTTTTCATTTTGTGTAATTTAATGGCACTGTTTGTCTGCTACAGGCAATCTGATTGGTGTTTTTCAAAAGAGTACCAAAGATAAAGCTGCCAAATTTTAAATTAAATGTCAATCGAGTAGTTGATATTCAAACATATGCTGTTGTATCGGACCACAACCAGTTTTTGACGATAACCAGTTTTCGACGACGAAATTCCCGTAGTCTGCCTTAGTATGGTAAACATGCCGTCTAATGTTGAGTGTTTTAAGAAGCTACTCTCTCAATCTATCTCCCCTAAAGTTCTTGTCAGCTCCTGAAGTCCCAAAGTTAATTATTTATCTACGCACAATGGATATGTGATTTTCATGGGGAAGTCCCTAAGTCAGTTTAATTCCCCTGTTTTCGTCTCGGAATATCTATAAATATCCATTCATTGACAGGTTGAATGACCTTCAACATATTTGATGTCATATTGGCTACATTAAACCATGTGACATTTTTGGCAGGAATCCATGACCAATAAAAAATCTATGGAAAGCTGACTGGGTCATTCTTATTACTTTCCATAATTATTTTTATATCAGAATTATATCTTCAGTTACATTTAAAATGGTATATTAAGTTTTTTGTTGCAGTTACTGCGGATAACCTCTAGCATTCCCCATAATTGAATTGCAACTCTACAAACTAGTTTCCAAACCCTGAAGGTAAACTGATTCATACTGAACACATCTTAAAAAAACAGCCCACCATCTAAGCTGACCAGTTTCATTACCTACCAAAATTCTATCAAACTGATTAAACAACTTCAAAGTGATTAGTTGATTGATACAGAAAGAAAACTTGACAATACAAATGAGTGATACCCGGGGTGGTATTAAACTTTTTTGCCTTTATTTCTTATTCTGAATAGATATTATATTCTAATTACATGTTCATACAAAAAATACCTTTTTACAGTAAAGTGGTGTAATGTCATTATGGAAATCTGTTTAAATTTAGACTGCAAATTGCCTGGTTTGGGTATTAATTTACTGTAAGTCTTCCCAAAAATTGCTCCCTAAATCTTCACATTTTTAGGATGGCACTATGTTTTTTTTTCTAATTTTGCAAGTTAAAAAGGAGTACAGTCAGGTTCTATAAAATTAAGACCAGTAAAATCTTTTTCTTGCAAATGATTTATAACCCATAGAAAACATGGAAAAAAAAACTCTGATACTATCCCCAACTTTTCTCTTCATTTTAATCCCTTTGAAGTAGTTTAATCAGTTTGATATATTTCTTGTAGCAAATGAAACTCCTATAGTGTGGTGACAAATTCTACTCACAAATGACCTATAAACAAGACAGTTTACCAGGAAACATAGAAAATTACCATGGGCTACTTTAATTGATCTAGGGGTAAAGTCAGAGGTTATGCGCAGTAATAACATTAAATCATATGCTGCTGATGCCTTATTTATGTATACATATTTTGCAAAAATTACCATCACTTTTTATGTGCATTCATATAATATTACCACTCAGAACATCAAATTTTTGTTGAAAATTCTTATTTTATGTTATAAATTTAATTGATTCCTTGAAATAGCGTTTTTCTCTTGAGTTTGCATCAGATTTTTGAAATTACAGAGTACTTACTCAAATGACTAAAACATTTAAAGTCATAAATTTTTTTGCATTACTGGTCCTCCATACACATGTTTTTAACGAACATCGAAAATAGGTCAAGCTTCCAAACAACATTTGATTTAATGATTTTATATGTAGCATGCAGATAGTTTTTTAGTGTTCGTCATGAACACTTTAGCTATCGGTCCAGCTTGAATTGGATAAATATAGATGTTGCAGGGCGGGAAACTTTTAAACAGGTTAAAAAACTCCTTATAAAAATTGTAAATAATACAGTAAAATTACTGAATAATCTGGTAGAACGTTACATAGTATTGTCCTGAAATGGTAAAAATGTTTGAACACAGCTAAAGTGGGAATCGAGGTGCTTAACACTGCTTAAAGGCTTTAAAGTGATGGCGGATTGAAACTAAAAAGGAGGTGTCGAATAGGCTTTAGTATACAGTACGAGACGTTTATAATACACCCAAACCAATTTCAATTACTACTTCGCTTTTATTAAACTTATCAAAATTCCTGCATTGAGAAATTAAACGATTATCGAGTACATTATTAAAACGAAAAAAGGGCCTATTTGTTTCATGCGTAGGAATATGAAAATTTTTTTAAAAAATATCGAAGATGTCAAAATGGTTTCTTTATGAAAGTTGTTGCACATACCTGCCAACTTTCACGATTTTGGCGTGATCTACACGATTTTAACCTTCTGTCATGACCGTGAAACAAAAATTTGGCATAAAACACGATTTTGAAGAAATTCACACGAAAAAATGTTTGTTTACACGATTTTAGCTGAAGGGAGATAATCTATATTCTTGAAAGGGAGTTAACCATATTCTCGATAATAGCCAATCAGAATCGGGTTTACATCGATCTCACGCGATATTCGTGTGAAAAACAGCTGATTTGATCCGGCATGTAAATAATCGTAAATATGACGAGTTTGGTTGACTTTTTTGTTGATTTTAAGGCTTCGGCGACGTAAATAAAGTTATGTAACTGGATGGACCACCGGCAATCATAGTGAACAGTTCTTGAGTTATGAATCAATGGATCCGCACAAAAAGGAACAGAATCGATGGTTTTTTTTGTTTTTTGTTTTTGTTTTTTTTGTACAGAACGAAAAGGAAAGATACCGGAAGAAATTATTCAAAGCAAAGAGAACGAACCTTTTGAGAAATCATCAAAATGGGGACCACCATTCAATTTGAATATAATGGCACGAGAAAACGATCAAAACAGCAAGTACGAAAACGAAAGGGATGATAAACACGCAAATACGACAGAATTTCAAACCATTTAATAGTAACAAACGATTCACATTTTAGTTTCGTATGCCATATATGTACAAAAAGCAGCAATGGATAGCAATCAGAAGTGCGTTATACTCATTAAAAAGTAAACCCCAAAAATAAAACATGAATGGATTTAAAACTTTTCTGTCAAATCTGAATAACAACAAAACAAAAATGTATTACTTTTAATTTACTTAAATATGTATCAAGTAATCAAATTTTTATTTTTTATATACATTACCAAAATACAGCACGCGAATACTGCAAATATACAAAGCCGGCCATGACAGCCAGCTATCTTGTATTTCAAAATCAACCACCTTTCGTTTGGCAAAAATGGAAATCACTGATTTAAAAAATGTAATGCTTGCTTTAATTATAGAAGAATGAAATAAAAGGAGAAATGCAGTAAATGTACATCAGGCAACTAATAAAGGAGAGAGTGGTTTCATTAACATACTTACAATCTTTTAATTTCCCCCAAAACAGTCAACTGTAAATTCAAATAACAGCAACATAATTATGAATAGCAAGCACTGCTTTTTGTTTCCCTTTTACAGTTAAAATTTAACAGAACATGAAACACCAAATGGTCCAAAAACAGTTCACAACTGATTTATTTGACCAAAAATATTTAAGAACCAGCTGAAATGCCCAAAACACAATAAAAGAGGAATGTCTTGCCTCCCTCAATAAAAAGTAAAGTCTTCTATAACACCTAGCTGTTTGTATTTGATGAAAAAGAGCATCAAGTATTAGACAGAAAAACTTAGCGCAAAACGCCTCGAAATCTCACATGACTGAAAAGGAAGGTCGCGCATGAAAACCCCATGAAGATAATTTCTTTATAGTGATATCAATATGATAATAATAATAATATTTATTCAGGCAAGTGCATACAGTCATATCATGTACACATAAATCAATATATACAACAATGTTAAGCAATGAATACCGGTAGTATAAAAAGTATATATATTGTAATATTGAATACATAGGATAACCAATAAGGTCAAAAGGACTTATTTCCAATGGGGTCCTTGTTAATAATTACAAAAAATACCTAAAAGTCTACTCATATGTCCTATAAGCAAATACAAATAAACCTAAATGAACAAGTATTAAATAAAAATGGCGGAACAATACCACTGAGACACCTTAAACTTCAACACATACGAACACTTTCAGCTCTTATAGAGCTTTGATTCTTCAGTATTTTCCATTTAATTCCAAATTAAACCAACTTCATGAAATCATGTCAAAATTTGTAAAATTTCGTACTTTGTAAATGTAAAACAAGATTTTCCGATACATTGTCGAAAACTGGTAAAACGAGGATATTGTGTTTAAAACATGGACATTCTTTTTTATGAAATTTATTTTTCTACTTTTCCTGCTTACAGTGTATATTGCTACAAATCTCTATAAAACTATTGAGACTAATCCTAAGAAAAGATTTTAAAAAACAGGTTAGGCCAAAATAAAAATATTGTTTGTTCCCCCTCGCCTGACCGACTGGAAGAAAACCCCGCCGATCCGAAAGTTTTTATCCTAATTTCTTGGCGATGTTTTTTTTTATTTCCGGAAAATTTTAGGGGTTGTGTCCAGCTCCAGTCAGCATTTTTCTAAGACCGGAAGTTCCTCAAAATTGATTAAAGTTTCAATTTCGAATGAAAAATCTGTCTACTATGTAAAAATGTCGTCAACAAGAGCCAAAAAAAGAACTTGCAGCAGCGGAACATTCCTCTTTGTTCATCTGCAGTTTCAAACTGGCACCGAAACTCAAACTTTGTGTGAAAACAGATGGTACGAGTATAACACGACGAGACGTAGAACGACAGTCTCCGTGATTTTTTACATCGTGGAACTTTTCGTTTAATAAAACAATTATCATGGCATGATGGCTATCAGTATGTCTACCAAAATATTGGAACTATTAAATTGCAGAATAACTGGACATTGTTTAGAAACTTGAGCAACCCATTGAAAAATGTAACGTTCACTCTTAGATAGGTTGCATGACCAATCCAGACAACAGGGCACTTGTTCTGCTCCTGAAAAATCTAATGAATTCCAGTCCTTAAACCAAAGAATAAAATGACAGCAAACTTCAAAGGTTAGTTTGCATTTCTGATATTGAAACGATGATTCTCAACGAGGAGATAAGTTCCCTTGGGATTGGGAAGCCTTCTCCCATCTTCTCTTTATTCTATTTTTGAAATACTCATCAGCCCTTGGTGAAAGGTTGGGGATGCAAGGTGTGAAAATAATGGGGAACTCCTGCTCAAATGTTTTTTGATACAATGAATGATTTGATTGTCGTTTTCATCTGTGGGAGGGATGGAAGATTTCAGGGGCTTCATTGAACTTGACAATAGAATCCTTGCTCAATTTTTATACGACCGCAAAAATTTTTGTGGTCATATATTGGTATGGTGCTGTCGTTGTCGTCGTCGTTGTCGTCGTCGTTGTCGTCGTCGTCGTCTGTAGACACTTTAGTTTTTGGCCAATAACTTTAGTTCCAGTAGATCAATCCTTATGAAATTTTAACATAATGTTCTTTGGTACAAAAGGAAGGCTTGGCTTAGTTTTGGTCATTGTGGCCCCACCCGTTTTTAAAAAAGGGGCCAAAAAGGGTTAAATTGGGTGTTTTCACATGTTTGTCTGTAGAATCTTTATTATTAATCGGATTTTGATGGGGTTTCTTTCAGTGTGCTCCTGAGGAAATTTCCAATCTGGGGTATGCAACGGATTTCACGTAACATGTACCGCTCACAAGATAAATGGGGCCCAACAGGGGCAAATCTCCAAAAATAAATTTTTTATTTTAAGTCCGATTTTGATGCAGTTTTTTTTTTAATGGATTCCTTGTGAAAAATTAATATGGCGCTCAGCTATTAGATTTTTGATAACTTGTTTCCTTTCCCAGCTATGAGGGGACGAACGGGGCCAAAATTGCGAATTTGCAGATTATGTAGAATTTATATTTTTCATCGGATTTCGATGGGATTTTTTTCTTTGGATTCCTCTTGATCTAAGCTTTCAGTAGTATGTCAACGGATTTTGTGTGGGTCTTACCATTTCCGAGCTACAAGGGGTCAAAGGGGCCAAAAATGCAATTT
>MJUU01016194.1:105109-131505 GCA_002080025.1 Modiolus philippinarum | reverse complement strand
GGGGGGTATTAGTCTGGCTTTGCCGACAGCTCTAGTTTTTATTGCTGCTGCAGTAGATCAATGTGCAAATTAAGGCAATGCAGGGGCGGGCGAGACATATCCTGTGTCCAGTTTATTGGTATTGGTATTGGTATTTATGATGCATTTTGGGAAGACGACAGCAATGCATGTTTCGGATGCTGTCTGCAACCTACATTTTATGCTTTAGCGACTTGGTTAGGTCTATTCCCGCTTACTGACATGTTCCACATCAGCCATATTGGTATGTATGATGTATTTTGGGATGACAACATGGATGCTGTCTGTGACCTACATTGTAGGCATGAGCGACTTGGTTAGGTAGAATGGTTAAAGTCCATTCCCGCTTACTGACATGTCCCACCTCAACCATATTGGTATGCATGATGCATTTTTGGACGACAGCTGCAGTGAATGCTTTGGATGCAGTCTGTGAATTTCATTTTATGCATGACTGAATCTGTTAAAAAGAATG
Source organism: Modiolus philippinarum (assembly GCA_002080025.1). Taxonomy (NCBI): domain Eukaryota; kingdom Metazoa; phylum Mollusca; class Bivalvia; order Mytilida; family Modiolidae; genus Modiolus; species Modiolus philippinarum. Next base: position 131,012 of record MJUU01016194.1, on the reverse strand, counting down.
ATTATGGTCCATTCCTGTTTACTGTTTACTGACATGTGCAACATGTGACAATGCTGCACAACGAGGTGAGCTTATCAGGCTTTGGCTTCTGTTTAAAAGAGCATTGCTATAAAATAATTCAGTAAGATGAAGTATTAACAAACCTTGGTTTATGTTGATAAAGATGTATTCTGCAATTTGGTGTAACAAGAATTAGGTAAAACATTTCTGTAGAGAAAGATGTATTCTACAATTTGGTGTAACCAATATTAGGTAAAACATTTCTGTTGAGAAAACTAAGAACAGTATGAGTGAATATCTTAAAATTATTTTATTAACATGTATATGCTTTATTGATGGAAATAATTCAATATTGCAGAAACCAAGACCTAGCAGTGATAAATTTGCCAGACCAAGTAGTTTTCCAGAAAGAAATGACAAAACTTGATAGAACACTTCTATTTTCTTGTTTTGGTGCTAACAGTGATTTGTGTGCTTATCCACAGCAAAGATTACAGGATCCCTGAAGGGGAGGCAACTGTGGGTTTTTGATTGTGCTTTTTGCATTATAATTTCGTCATTCAAGTCATTTGCAGTCTGTTACTGCTAGAAAATGGGATCCATCTGTTTGTTGGAGCATATTACAGACAATTCTGTTATTTGTTAAGAGACCTAACAATTAATTCTTAGGAGTTTGCTTTTTATAATTGATTAGTTTTAAAATTGTGTATTGCAAATTTAATCATTGCATGGAAAAGTAGAAATTAAATATTATCTGCTTGGGAATTATGGTATTAACAAGTGTTAAAACAATATAAGATGTTAAGATAACCAGATCAGATTGAGATGGGAAATATTTGACATTTTGCCTGTTAAATTGTGATAAAGACGTAGCATTCTTAAACAGACTTTGTTTTTAGATTTTGATTTGTTTACGTGCATGTTTTTGTAATCCAGATTCAAATTATGAAGTCCCAGTCAATACATGTAGTCAGTAGATGTCCTAGGTTGAGAAATGTTAGATTGACAGAAATTTGTTGATAGAAATGAAGAATTCTTTACATTCTGTTTATTGTTTAGTAGTGACAGCATTGTATTGTTTGTTTGATATCTGTTAACTGAAGGAATATATGAAAGGTTGTATTTTACTCTCAAGTTGTGATAGCTTAATGAAAAAAAATATATATAATCAGAAAATGGTATTCATTATAAGTTAAATTGATATTCAGAATTTCTAAAATTAAAATTATTTGTGAACAATATTCTTTTTCCTTAAAATTGTTTCCATAGAAAATACAGTAACTAAATCGTGCAGCTTTCATCATGAAAATATGAGAGCAGCCACTGCTTGTGGTGCAAAGGGGATCGCTTTGTTATAATTTTAGTTTGGTGAAAGTTGACTGACATCTTTGCTCACTATTTCATCAATTCTAAATCCATTCCAATATTGTGAAGTCTTTTTTTACACACTGCTTATATGTATATATATAGATACAGGATTATGTATATATGATTTTAAGCATTACAGAAGTACAAATGTATAAGAATTTAAATCTTTTAAAATAGGTTTGAATTCATGTTGTCAGCTTTTATTACTTTTCCATAGACATAAATTTGATATATTTGAATGAAAAAAAAAATGCATAATTTTTTTTCCAAATTATATTAAGAATTAAAGTTTAAAAATTGGTTTATATTGTCAAATCAGTGAATTTATTTGACTTACTTGACTTATTTCCGTTTCTCCTTGAGGAGAGTCAAGCCTTTCACAAAAAAATGATAGCTGACCTTCCCTTATTGTGCTTTTCGACTTGTTACTTATGGTTTCCGTAAAAAAAGTGAAATGATTTAATGGAAATTATTTTTGTTTTTATCAGATAGAAATGATTAATTTTCTGTGTTTTTGAATGATCTATAAAATGTATGTAAGGTACACTTATTGATCTGATTCTTGTTCTTGCTTTATCTATCTATGATGATGAAAACAGATTGATATATGTAAAACAAATTACATTTCAATGTATGATTAAATCAGGTTTGAAATAATTCTAATGTACATGCATATTAAACTTGAATCATTAAATCTTGTTGAAACAGTTTTGCCAAATATATTTATATAACTTCGTGTTTTAGAACTTTTTGCTTAAATTTTAATTGTAAATTGGAATACAATTTTGCTTTTGTTTACATGTATATTTTTGTCTAGTCCTTAAAAGAAAAAGTACTCATAGAGCTTTATGATGATTAAGTTTTTTGTATCACCTCCAAAGCAGAATAGCACTTTGTAATTCATTTTGACCTAAAAAAAAAAAGGTAACTTCTTTTGACCTCAATTTTTCTTTTAAGAATAAAGGCATCAATACAGTTGTAAAGATATTTACAGTTCTACAGACCTTGAACAAAAAGTATTAGCACATGCAGACTACATTTGTATTTACTTGCCAATATTTCATATGAGACCTTTATAAGAAAATATTCTAGATTCTCATCCCCACATGCCCTGATTTTTTCACCTGCCTCAAACAAATTTATTTGGAGTTTATGGCCAATTTGGGTAAATTTCTTTTAAAATGACAGAACTTTTCACAAGATTTGATAAAAAATGTTAAATAAAATTTGTCTTCCTGTCCCAAAATTTTGAGAAAATATGAACAAAAAACTAAGGATTATTTTGGTATGGCATAAAACCACAACTTTGAAAAAAAAATTATTGTGAAATTCTTATCCAATTTCTCACATACTTATGTTCAGTATTCTGAAGCAGATGATACAAGTGTTCATCTAATATTCCTGTTGATTCAAGTTTTGATCAGTGATTTCATTTTCTTATTAGCTCACCTGGCCTAAAAGGCCATGTGAGCTATTGCCATCACTTGGCGTCGGTCGGCATCCGTCCGTCTGTCCGTTGTAAACTTTTTCAAAAATCTCCTCTGAAACCGCAGAACCAAATTTAACCAAACTTGGCCTGAATCATAACCAGGGTATGTAGATTAAAAATTACGTTCGATTAGTCCGAGGACCAAACGACATGGCTGCCGTTACTAAAAATAGCACATAGGGGTAATTTGCTGTTTTTGGCAAATAACTCAAAAATCATTACAGATATCAAAATTCTGACTTGGTAAAAGTGATCATTATGACAAGATCTACCTGCCCTGCAATTTTGAAGAAAATCCGAAAACCCGTCTTAGAGTTATTGCCCTTTTTCTGCAAAATTTTCAAATTTTGATATTTTTTATTTTTTATCTTGAAAACTATAACAGATAGAGGTCAACTTTTAATTGCAAAAATGTTTAGCATATCAAGAACTCCGCACTTAGAAATTTTGAAGAAAATCGGAATATGTATAGAGGAGTTTTTGCCCTTTATTGGTCAAATTTTTTGTAACTATATACATTTTGCCTTGTATTTCAATAAGGATGTGAGATAGATGTTAAAATTTAAAGCGGAAATGTTTAGTATGTCAAGGACTACATTTTATCTTCATGGTGGAAGTTGTGGACCTCATCCAAGATGGCCGCCAGCAGGGAACTTAATTTAACATTAGACCCTATTGGAAAACGCATTCAAAGATCTTCTCCTCTGAGACTACTTGGCTAATTGGATCCATACTTGGTCATTACTGTCCTTAGTTGGTCCCCTTTGAAAAATGTGTCTGGCAAGTCCCCATCAGATCCAAGATGGCTGCCAGTGGGGAACTTAGTTCAACATTGGACCCTATGGGAAAACACATTCAAAGATCTTCTCCTCTGCTACTACTTGTCCAACTGAAACCATGCTTGGTCACAACTGTCCTTAGTTGGTCCCCTTTAAAAAACAATTATCTGGCAAGTCCCCATTAGATTCTAGATGACCACCAGTGGGGAACTTAGTTTAACATTGGACCCTATGGGAGATCATCTCCTCTGACACAGTGGGCCATATTACATCTAGTTTCCTTATTACATCTAGATTTATTATCACACTAGAAATGAGACCCTTTATCATTGAGGTTATTGTCTATGCTAGCTTTGGACCAGGTGAGCTACAGGCTCTTGAGAGCCTCTAAAAAGTAAGATGAAAATATGAAAACGCCAATTTAATTTGTTGGCACTCTACAGCTTATTTTTGTTTGCCGTGATAAAACCAGACTATTAAGTTCCTTTATAGAATTTTAATTTAAGTTAAATGTCTTTTCCAAAGAGGAAATTGATCATCTCTTACAAAATATTAATTATATGCCATTGTGTAAGTCTGTTCTGATGTTGTATACAAAATATTACTTAATTGCTTCCTATTTATACTTCATAAAGCCAAAAGAATCTCAATACAAAAATTGTAGAATAATTGAAAAGTGAAACAGATTTTGACTGCAGATAATTTAAGAATGAACGAAACACGATTTTTGTATGCCAAAAGAGTGAAGTTTGTCAGTTAGGTAAAATTGGAATATGAATATATTACTTTAGTTATGATTTTCAGCATATTGATACATAAAATGGCAGCTACAGCTTTTGGCATTTGTATTGTTTAATATGTAGAAGCATTTTGTATTGTATGGTAGTTTGTATTTGACAACAACTGAAATGTTGTGTTCGAAAATAACCGAAACAGAAACCTTGTAATATTTATTATTGATTTATTGATTAAGTTTTGACACCACTATACAATGTAACTGCTATTTCACCTATATCATTGCAGTCAGTTTAATGTCTTTGTGCCTAGACTTAAAAGCATAAATCTTACATACCTTACCTGTTGTAATGTACACTTACAAATTGAGGACATCTTTATGTTTGCAGAACGGTAAAATTGCTCAGAATATAAATAATAGAAAATATTTGGGATTTTATGCAATCATCTATTTACCATATTACCTGTATGTTATTTTACAGTTAGAAAATGGATATGAAGTGGAAAATTTTTTCATTCTCAGATTTATTTTCAATATCAAAAAATTTATCTAGAAAAAAAGGAAAAGCAAAATTTAAGAAATTGCTGTAAATGATATATATTTATAATTGTAGAGGTAAATAAATTCTTCATACAAACATATATTTATTTTGGAGAGGTGAATTAAACATTGGAAGTCACCAAGGTATATTTAGGTTTATATCATTTTTTGTGGAGATGAAATACATTGTAACATGTGTAAAATACAGATAGGAATGAGGCTTAATTTGTTAAAAGGTGTAATATTCAGTGGGATCTGGATATTATACATTTATTTCCCATGAAGGTTGTATCGAGAAGTGGTTTTGCCTCCCCGCCATCTTATCTGAAATTTTTTCCATGATATTGAAGAATTCAGGCAAAATTGACAAAAAAAACTAGCAAAAACTCGTCTGGAATCCTTTTTACTTGAAACTCCGTCTGCATCCTTCTATATTCGAAAGCCGCTGCATCTATGACATCGATTGGTGAAAATATAATAGCGTAATAAGGACCCAAGAACTAAAAGTACACTACAGAAAGAAAAGGCATTGTCGTTGCTGAAATAAATTTGTTTTATTGATTTTTGAAATTGACATAACAACACAAATGAAAATAATTAAAACTGTGCTGTTGAGAACTGTTATTATTCAGTAAAAACTCTCGGCTAAGCGACAGTTAACCATGTTAACTCGGAACACCTCTTTACTATGATAACTTTTGTAACATCTAGAGAATTTCGAATGAGGGGAATATGATATTTGGACACAACGTTCAGCGGGAGACACGATGTTTTGGTTCACAGTCACGTGTGCCAGTCTTGGCCAATGAAAATTCGTTATTAGTCAAGTTATAATTATATATAGTGGAATAATATATGTTATTCGGGAATCTTCACAGGAGATATAGGTTCATATTCCCTGTCTGTGCCCTGAATCCTTTTCTCCTTACAGCTCAGGAGATTCAAGGCACAGACAGAGAATATGAACCCTTATCTCAGTTGAAGCCTGATTAACTATTATATTTTGCTAAAAGTTCTAAAATTTTTCTTTTGTTTTTGCTAACACAGGGATACAGTCTCATATCCCCTGTCAAGATGACCAATCAGATTGCAGGATTAACCTGCATATTTCACTTAAGCAGAATATTTGACAATGAAAGTTGTATGAATGAATGTGAGTCAGCTGAACGCAAGTAAGAGTGACTCAATTGAAATGTTCTAAAGTAAAATGTACGCGAAAAATATTTTCATATAAATTATTGCACTTTGCAACATGGGAGTGGATTTTTAAAATTTTTAATCAAGATTGAATGTAAAAAAAAAAACGAACTTTAGACAGGCTTTATAAATAAAGTTGTGGAAGAATTTTACAAAAACTAGACTTCAGAGAGGCTTTTCAAATAAAAGTTGTGGAAGAAGGTTTACTGGTATTTAAATTTCATTTCATTGCCTTGTTACAAATTCAAGATGTTATCTTCAGCTGATTTAGTCTATGCATACTATTTATATTGTAGACATTAATTTGGAACAGAAACTGACTTGGTTTACTGAAGGGAGGTAACCCAATGTGAATAACCAAGTATTTTATTGTTGCTTTCAATATGTAGTGTATTAGCTTTTTGCATTAATTTGTTATTTTTTTGTTGAATATTTTTATATCTTGAAACCAGAAGATAGAGTAACTGTTGTTAATTCAGTATTTTGTGAATGATTGTGATTTTGTAGGAGTGTCTGAGAACTACACAATGTACACAGAATGGCAAATAGTGTTATTGTAATCTGGATTTTTTGTGTGACGACTTTTCATTATTTTTGAACGTCAGTTGATATATATTGGGGATAATATATTTTTTTAAATATATTCTTTGGGTCCATAATTATTGCAGCTTTTCAGGACACATTCTTAAGGAGGCTCACTCCTGGTGTGGTTTATATCAAGGATTTCTTGAAACCTATTTTAACTTAATAAGCATTGTAGACTTAATGAAATGATGAAAAGAAATATATTGTTCTATGTGCTTTTAACTAAGATACAAGACATTAACAATTCGGCGAGAAATGGATTTCTATACATTTTCGCTTTCTTTATCATTGGGGACTATTTTTTTGTCTAAAAGCAAGGAAGTTATATCAAGAATTCTATGAAAAGTTGTCAGGTGTCTTAATATGACCTGAAGAAGACAATCGTGAAATAAGAGATGGGGTCCATGTGCAGAATTCTTTTGGCAATTTAAGGAGTTCTGAAACCTTCTGCAAATTCAAAAATGTGATGAGTGAGACAACCTTAAGATTTTTGTAGATGTCTATTGATCGCCCCACATGAAAATTTCCCAAAATTCAAATTAAGTTATTGGTTATTCAGTGCAGGTAAAATATCTGTATGGTAGATATGTTAGCACTTTCAAATACATGTTATCATTATAGAGTACATGTATATGGTAATATTGATATAAATTTAGGCCATACAAAATTAATTAATTGGTTCTCTGGCAATTTTTAGCTCACCTCACGAAGTGAGGGGGACTTATGTGATACCCCTAGCATCGGCGTCCGCGACGGCGTCGGCGTCCGGTTAGTTAGAATGGTTAAAGTCCATTCCCGCTTACTGACATATCCCACATCAACCATAGTGGTATGTATGATGCATTTTGGGATGACAACAACAATGCATGCTTCAGATGCTGTCTCTGACCTACATTTTACGCATGAGCGACTTGGTTAGGTAGAATGGTTAAAGTCCATTCCCGCTTACTGACATGGCCCACATCAACCAAAGTGGTATGTGTGATGCATTTTGGGATGACAACAACAATGCATGCTTCGGATGCTGTCTCTGACCTACATTTTACGCATGAAAGAATGATTATAGTCCATTCCTGTTTACTGACATGTGCAACATGTGACAATGCTGCGCAACGAGGTGAGCTTAGCAGGCTGTGGCTGCTTTCTATGTTTCATTTAAAATGATGAGGAAGGGAGGTGATATTTTTTATCCTTTATTTGCCAAAAAAAAGATGAGGCAGCTTTTACATTGTAAAAACCACCAAAAATGTAGTGAGGGAGGTGATTTTTTGTTTTTATTTTATTGAAATGGCAAAAAATAGGTTAAATGAGGGGCTTTTTTCAAGCCTCAAACTAGATGAGGGAGAGCCTGTGAACCAATAAATTATTTTTTTATGGCCTTACAATGTATAAATGGCACAGGGATTTGAAACAAGTAATTTACATTATATCTAAATACACAGTTTTATTATCTATATTAATTCAAATGATCTAAACCAATAACGTTAGATAAATTATACTTGACTTTAGAACTAATTGATAAATCAAGCACATCTGTAGTGAAATACCATATAAGTGGTAATTTTTGCAAGGGCTTAATTTTCGCTTTACTCGCGACCATTCTGAAGTCACGAAAATTGCATATCGGGAAATATAATTTATATGAGACTTTATACAGTAAATGATAAGCAATCACAAAAATTTGAATCCCGCGAAAATAAAGTCCAGCAATTTTGAAAGAAAACGCGAAATTTGCGTCCCACTAAAATAACCACTTATACGGTATTGTATGCAAACTGATAAAAAAAAAGTTTTCACCCAGAAGCAATATTGTGTATTTTCTTTAACATTATTGAAGGACTTCACTTGCATAGTATATTATTCAATTTGAAAATAGGAGAACAGTTTTCTTGAAGAAGATTTTGGAAGCATGCCACATGCAGACCAGTGGATATGTAATTAATTATTTATTCAAATTGTATGTTTTTTCTCAATCATTACAAGTTTAAAAGTAATTTAGCATTAATCTACAGCTAGCTAGTTGCATTACACATGATCTGCCATTGTGATTGACCAATATACATGCTATGGATGCCAAGTCTGTTGTACTGTCAGACTGATAATTGTGATAATCTTTGTTATGTGCTGCTCTGTTGTATATAAACCTTGTTATGTATCAGTAAAATTGACACACACTATGTATAGACTTTCATTACTTAATGGCCTAAAAGAAAATTTCATTTCTGTCATACAGTGAAAACTACAATCAATTTGGGACTAAGGTACTGCTCAATTTGGACCCTCAGTAAAGGATCAACAGGCTCACAGTATATAGATATTAATATGAAAAATCATATGGTTAACACATGAATTGATACATATCAAAAGTCCTCTGGGTGGTTTAGTCAGAGCTTACCTCACAAGAATCATTTATGCTATGCTTCACTTAAATCCATTCAGTGCTCTTCAGAAGAAGATCTTGGTATGCATTTCCCTAAAAGTCAAATGTTAAAACTTAGTCCTTCACTGGTGGCTGTGTTGAATGACAGATCGACAGAAAAGTAACAACACTTGGTCAGCATCTCACAAGTATGATTCCACCCATGTCAAGTTTAAATCCATTCAATGGTTTTCTATAAGAAGATACTGTTATGAAGTTCCATAGGGTCCAATGCTAAAACTTAAGTACACTGCTGTGGGCCATATTGGATGACGGATCAACACTTGATCAATTCAGCTGTTCTCTTTTAAAGATGTTAGTACTGTAAACATATTAATTTTCGTGGATGCTTATTTTTGTGGTTTATGAAAGATCGACATATTTGCAGGTATCAATTTTCACAGTTTTCAATGTTAAAAAGGCTTTTTCCACACAAAAGCTTACTTTCACGGGTACTAGCATTCATGTTCCAGAGCCAAAAACAAAAATAGTGAAAATTAGTACACCATGAACAATAATACGGTTCCAGTATTCATTCCCAATAGGGTCCAATGTTACAACTAAGTTCACTGCTGGAGACCATGTTGGATGTTGGATTGACACCAAAGAAACAACACTTGGCCAGCACTTCACAAGTATTCATGCCATGGCCATTTGGCCGTTTTCTAGAAGATCTTTGAATGCATATCCTATAAGGTCCAATGTTCAAACTAAGTACATCTCTGGAGGCCATGTTGGCCAACAGATGTCTCGCCCGTCCCTGCTTGGTCACTAAAACAGTCATGTACTACTCAAGAGCAACCTACAATCCAAATATTACCGTACCACTTACAGTCATTGAGAAACTATTGCAATCAGAAAAACTCAACTATGTTCACTAGACCATAAAATTGAGGTCAGGTCAAGACATGTACTAACCAAGACCAAGCTATATACCAAATATCATTGACCTGTAACTTGTAGGTATTGAGAAACAGACTGAAGCAAAAAAACTTAACCTGGTCACTGGATAGTGAAATTGAAGTCAAGGTCAAAAGCCATATGGCAGACTGACATGTACTAACCAAGTCTAAGCTATATACCAAATATCATTGACCTATAGCTTGTAGTTATTGAGAAACAGACTTAAGTAAAAAACTTAACCTGGTCACTGGACCGAGAAGTTGAGGTCAAGGTCAAAAGCCATATGGCAGACTGACATGTACTAACCAAGACCAAGCTATATACCAAATATACTTGTAGTTATTGAGAAACAGACTTAAGCAAAAAAAAAAAAAAAAACTTAACCTGGTCACTGGACCGTGAAATTGAGGTAAGGTCAAAAGCCATATGGCAGACTGACATGTACTAACCAAGACCAAGCTATATACCAAATATCATTGACCTATAGCTTGTGATTATTGAGAAACAGACTTAAGCAAAACAACTTAACTTGGTCACTGGACCGTGAAATTGAGGTCAAGGTCAAAAGACGTATGGCAGACTGACATGTACTAACCAAGACCAAGCTATATACCAAATATCATTGACATATCACTTGTAGTTATTGAGAAACAGACTTAAGCAAAAAAACCTAACCTAGTCACTGGACTGTGAAATTGAGGTCTCTGTCAAAAGCCACATGGCAGACTGACATGTACTAACCAAGACCAAGCTATATACCAAATATCATTGACATATCACTTGTAGTTATTGAGAAACAGACTTAAACTTAACCTGGACTTAAGCAAGAAAAACTTTACTCCGACTTAAGCAAGAAAACTTAACCTGGACACTGGACCGTGAAATTGAGGTCAAGGTCAAAAGCAATATGGCAGACTGACATGTACTATCCAAGACCAAGCTATATACCAAATGTCATTGACATATCACTTGTAGTTATTGAGAAACAGACTTAAGCAAAAAAACTTAACCTAGTCACTGGACCGTGAAATTGAGGTCACTGTCAAAAGCCACATGGCAGACTGACATGTACTAACCAAGACCAAGCTATATACCAAATATCATTGACATATCACTTGTAGTTATTGAGAAACAGACTTAAGCAAAAAAAACTTAACCTGGACTTAAGCAAGAAAAACTTTACCCCGACTTAAGCAAGAAAACTTAACCTGGACACTGGACCGTGACATTGAGGTCAAGGTCAAAAGCCATATGGCAGACTGACATGTACTAACCAAGACCAAGCTATATACCTAATATCATCGACTTCTAGCTTGTAGTTATTGAGAAATAGACTTAAGCAAAAAAAAACTTAACCTGGTCACTGGACAGCGAAATATAGTTCAAGGTCACATGATTTTGAGTCTGGCAGATAGGGTTCGCCATAAGCTACCTATGGACCAAATATAAAGTTCCTACATCAAAGGCTTCAATATGATAACTTGAGTTTACGCCGCTGTTGCTGTTGCCGTCATACTTTGTATGCCTATGTCTTTCGCTGCGGGCGAGACAACAAGTGATATGTCAATGATATTTTGCATATAGCTTGGTCTTGGTTTGTTCATGTCAGTGTGCCATTTGGCTTTTGACCTTGTTCTCAATTTCAGGGTCAAGTGCCCATTTCAAGTTTTTATACAACCGCAAAATTTTGAGGTTGTATAATGGTATGGTGCTGTCGTCGTCGTCCTTCTTCTGTAGACACTTAATTTTGGTCAATAACTTTAGTTCCAGTGGATCAATCTTTTTGAAATTTTAACACAATGTCCCATGGCACAAAAGGAAGTCTTTGAGAGATATTGTGGTCCCTCCCATTTTTTACGACCGCAAAAAAAATTTTTGAGGTCGTATAATGGTATGATACTGCCAGCGTTGGTGGGGCCCTAACAGGGGGAATCCCAAAAAATTATTTTTTTTATTTTAGTCCGATTTTGATGCAGTTTTTTCAATGTATTCCTTATGAAAAATTAATGTAGCGCTCAATTATTAGATTTTTGTTAACTTGTTTCCTTCCTGAGCTAGGAGGGGCCGAACGGGGCCATAACTGCATATTTGCATATTTGCAGATTACCTAAAATTTTTATTTTTCATCGGATTTTGATTGGATTTTTTTCTTTGGATTCCTCTTGATATAAGCTGTCAGAGATATGTCAACAGATTTAGCGTAGCTCTTACCACTTCCGAGCTATAAGGGGTCAAAAGGGCCAAAACTGCAAATTTGCAGATTACCTAAAATTTTATTTTTCATCGGATTTGGACAGGATTTTTTTCTTTGGATTCCTCTTGATATAAGCTTTCTGTAGTATCTCAACTGATTTGGCTTAGCTCTTTCCATTTCCGAGCTATAAGGGTTCAAAGGAGCTAAAGCTGCAAATTTGCAGATTACCTAAATTTTTATTTTTCATCGGATTTCGATGGGATTTTTTTCTATGGATTCCTCTTGATATAATCTTTCAGTAGTATGCCAATGTATTTGGCGTACCTCTTACTGTTTCCGAGCTATAAGGGGTCAAAGAGGACTCATAAGGAGTCATAAGGGCTAATTTTTATTTTCCCTAGTTTGTGTCCAGCTAATTACTGGGTCAATGTCCTTATTGTGTCCAACTAATTATTGTGTCAAGCTCTTAAGTATGTCAATACTTACTTTAAAATTACAGTTGTTCAAATTTCAGTGGTCGACATGCTGCGCTCGGCATAGCCCTTTATTAAATTAGGGACCAGAAAGGGCCAAATGGATGTTTTCATATATTTGTATGTAGAATATTTATTATTTATCAGATTTTGATGGGATTTCTTTCACTGTGCTTCAGAGGAAATTTCGAATCAGTGGTGTGTCAATGGATTTCACGTCGCCTGTACCGTTCATGAGATAAATGGGCCCAAAAGGGGCGAATCTCGAAACATTTTTTTTTTAAGTTCAATTTTGATGTGCAGTTTCTTTCAGTGGATTCCTTATGAAAATTTAAATAGCATTTAGCCATTATATTTTTGATAACGTTTCCTTTCTGAGCTATGAGGGGCCAAACGGGCCAAATGCAAATGTGCAGATAACCTAAAATTTTCATTTTTAATCGGATTTCGATGGGATTTTCTCTTTTGATTCCTCTTGTTGTGAGCTTTCAGTAGTTTGTCAACAGATTTGAAGTATCTCTTAAAGTTTCCAAGCTATAAGGGGTCAAAGGGGCCAAAATTGCAATTTTTCAAAATATTTAAAATCTTTGTTTTCTATCGAATTTTGATTGGATTTTTTTCTTTGGATTCTTCTTGATGAAAGCTTTCAGTAGTATAGCAACAAATTTGGTTTAACTCTTAATGTAACCAAGCTCCAAGGGATCAAAAGGGGCAATTGTTATGTCCCCAGTTTGTGCCCAGCTAATTACTGTGTCAAGCTCCTTATTGTGTCCACATTCACTTAAAATTACATTTGTTCAAATTTCACTGGTCAAAATGATGTGGTCGTATCGATCATGCTGCATAAGCCTTTATTTTGCTTAAGGGTGAATAAAAAGGATATGTCAATGTTAATTGGTATATAGCTTGATCTTGGTTAGTTCATGTCAGTCTGCCATGTGGCTTTTGACCTTGATCTCAATTTCATGGTCCAGTGCCTAGGTTAAGTTTTTCGCTTAAGCCTATTTCTCAATAACCACAAGTAATAAGTCATTTACCTTGACCTCAATTTCATGGTCCAATGCCAACAGATTTTACATAGCTATTACTTTTTCAAAGCTATGGGTCATATGTGCAAATGGCCAAAATTAACTAAATTTTTTATTTTTCATATGATTCTCAATTTTCATCCCCACACTTTCTGAAGAAAATTAGGGGATATTGTTTTGGTCCCATCAGTCCGTCTGTCCATTAGATGAACCTTGTCAGTGAAAATCCTCCTACTTTTTTGGATTTGGTGTTTTAATTTTGTTATAGAATTGTTGCATATATGCTGCAGATACGCAATAAGGTTTCAGATTTTTTATATTTGTCTTGGTGCAAACAGAGGAACCAAGATGTCGATTTTGACACATGTGAGCTTTTCAGTTGAACTCCTCCTACATTTTTGGATTTAGTGTTTTTATTTTGTCAGAGATTTGTTGCATATATGCTGCAGATGTGCACTAAGGTTTCGGATTTTTTATATTTGTCTTGGTGCAAACAAAAGGCCCCAAGATGTTGATTTTGACACGTGTAAGCTTGTTAGTAAACTTCTTCTACATTTTTGGATTTATGGATTTAATTTTGTTATAGCATTGTAGCATGTAGTCTGCAGATGTGCAATAAGCTTTCGGAATTTTGATTACTGCTCCAACTTTGGTAAATTGACTGAAAATGTCAAACACTCATATTTTTTGGACTTTTAGAATATGATTTCATATTTTGTGAAGTGTTTGGAAAAAAAAATTCTGAATACTTAGATTCCAATCTTGGTAAATTTCCTGAAATGCTCAAAGACCTCTTATTCTTTTAAATTCTACCTAGCAACCTTGTATATTCTTTCTTAGTAAAAATAGTGACTTCAATAATTTGATTTTAAAAATGTTGAGGAAAATTACGTCCAGAGTCTATAACAACTGTTTTCAGAGTCAAACAGGGGAGTACTGGGATGACCATTATTTCTGATGGCACCACTTTTAGTTTTATTTGGATTCATCTTGAAGTAAGTAATATGTCATGATAGGCTTTGTTTGTTGTGGTCTTTGAAAAGAGTCAAAATATTTCTGCATACTTGCCTCATACTTTTGTTCCTTGGTAGGTGAGGGTCTGGCATGGGGCTAGGTATGGAATGTCACCTCACCAAAAATCTTCAAAATTTACAATTTTCAGGTTAGAGTTGCCACAGTACCAGAAGTACAATTCAATGAAAGAAGACACTTCATTTAGGATATGTGCATCAGGTTTGTAGTTTCTACCTTGTATGTGACAATAGGTTGCCTAACCAATTAAATTCCTTTCCTTTTCAGTGCCTACATTTTTTAGCAACAAGGGTAATAAATTCCTTCAAAATGGTTATAAACTAGTCTGAAATTGTAGCCAGAATTCCAATCTTTAAAATGATGACTTGTCAATGTATGGAGGGTCATCAGTGACACCAATGTAAAGACAGTCTCCAGCGCAACAAATGCTGCATTTAGCACAGTAAGGGTTAATGGTTTCCAAGGAGAATAATTTTCCATAGGGTACAAAGCTATCTCTACGGGTGCAATATTGAACAGGGTGCAGAATCTGCCAGACACAATTTTAAAAAGTGATAACCCCAAAGGATTGTATGTTTTTCCCTAGGGTTCAATATTTAAACATGTCCCCTGTTTGCTCTGATCTTGGACGAGATGCCAACCTGTCTTGCTCATTCTTCAAGGATACCATCAAAGGACTATTTGACTAAGTTTGTTAATTGATTAAGCAGTTCAAGGAGAGGATCTGTGAATTTTTTTTCATCATAGGGTCCAATGTTCCCACAATTTCTGAAACAGGCAACCCCAAGACTATTGATATCAAGATATGCTTCTATAGGGGAGACATGAAATTTTGAATCCTGAATCCATAATTGGTAATTTTCCTGAATATGTTAAGTTTAAAGATTTTTAAATTTAACAAGACATTTCCGCAAACTGGGTTTTGAAAATACTGGATTCAAATATAAAAAAATTTCCTCAAACTCCCGAGGACTAGCTATGTTTGGGAATTCTTTCGATTAACCATATATCTCTGAATTCCTTTTAGTAAAAAATATTAATAAAGGGCTATGCTGAGCATAGCATGATAAGACTGCAGCATGTCGCCCGCTGAAATTTGAACAAGTGTAAACTAAAATGAATGTGGACACAGTAATTTGCTGGACACAATAAGAACATTGACACATTAATTAATTAGACACAAACTAGTGAAAATAAAAATTAGCCCTTTTAATCCCTTAATTGTAAGATATTGTAAGAGCTAAGCAAAATCTGTTGACTACCAACTAAAAGCTACATTAACAGAAATCCAAAGAAAAAACTCGATTGAAATCCAATGAAAAATAAAGATTTCAAATATTTTGAAATATTGCAATTTGGCCCCTTTGACCCCTTATAGCTTGGAACCGTAAGAGCAATGCAAAATCTATTGCCATGCATACTACTGAAAGCTTACAATGAGAATAATCCAAAGAAAAAAATCCCATCAAAATCTGATGAAAAATAAAGATTTCACATATTTCTAATAATTGCAATTTTGGCCCTTTTAACCCTTATAGCTCTGAAATGATAAGAGCCACACCAACTACATTGCCATATTGCTGAAAGCTTACAATGAGAGTCATCCAAAGAAAAAAATCCCATCAAAATATGATGAAAAATTAAGATTTCACATATTTCTGATAATTTTGGCCCCATAGACCCCTTTTAGCTCGGAAACTGTAAGAGCTACGTCAAATCTGTTGGCATACTACTAAAAGCTTGCAATGAGAGGAATCCAAAGAAAAAATTCCATCAAAATCTAATGTAAAATAAAGATTTCACATATTTCTAAAAATTGCAATTTTGGCCCCTTTGACCCCTTATAGCTTAGAAACAGTAAGAGCTGTGCCAAATTTGTTGACATATTACTGAAAGCCTACAATGAGAGGAATTTAAAGAAAAAAAATCCGATTGAAATCAGATGAAAAATGAAAATTTTAGTAATTCGTATGTTTACAATTTTTGTCCCGTTTGGGCCCTCATAGCTTGGAAATGAGTTATACAAAATCTGATGGTGTAAGCCTATGTTAATTTGTCATAAGGATTCTATTACAAAAAACTGCATCAAAATCGGACTAAAAATAAAAATATTAAAATTTTTGAAATTCGCCCGTTTTGGGCCCATTTATCTCGTGAACGGTATATGCCACATGAAGTCCGTTGACACACTACAGATTGGAAATTTTCTAAGGAGTACACTGAAAGAAACGCCATCAAAATCTGATAAATACTAAACATTCCACAGTCACATATATGAAAACACCCAATTTAACCCCTTTTGGCCCCCAATTCTGAAATGGGTGGGGCTACAAACAGTTCTCAAGAAAGTGCCAAAAAACATCATACTAAAATTTGAAAACAATTTGTCTACTAGAACCAAAGTTATGCTGTCCACAGAAAATACCTAATTTAACCCCTTTTTTGCCCCTTTTTCTGAAACGGGCAGAGCAGGGAATGCGAAATTAAAACCCGGGCTTGAGCATGTGCCAAGAAACATCATACTTAAATTTGAAAATGATCCGTACACTAGAAGAAAAGTTATGCTGTCCACAGACACAAAAATACCCAATTTAACCCCTTTTTGACCCTTTTTCTAAAACGAGCCGGGCAAGGAACATGAAATTAAAACGTGGGCTTAAGCATGTGCCAACAAACATCATACTAAAATTTGATAACAATCCGTCCACTAGAACAAAAGTTATGCTGTCCACAGGCGCCGACGCCAACACCAACACAAGCACCAGCATCATACCATAATATGACCACAAAATTTTTGCGGTCATATAAAAATAGTTATTATCAATAATCAAGTTTCAAAAATGTTTAGAAAAATTATACTCAAGGTCTATGAAAACTATTTCTTTTTTAAGAGTCAAACATGTGATGTTTTTCCCTAGGGTTCAATATTTAAATATGTCCCCTCTTTCAAAACATAGTTAATCAACGATTACAAAGTTCGCCTCGTTGTGGCACTTTGTCGCAGCAACCCAATTTTGCCTGGATGCTGACCTACCATCAGAGATGCATGCACGTGCAAGGTTAGATGATCCTACCATGTACAGTGACTGAGATCTGAACTTGGACGTAAACTTGAATGTAAGTCACTCAAGTGGAAAATATAGGTCAAAGTGACCTAATTTTGCAGGGATGCTGACCCACCATCAGAGATGCATGCATGTGCAAGGTTAGATGATCCTACCATGTACAGTGACTGAGATCTGAACTCGGACGTAAACTTGAATGTAAGTCACTCAAGCAGAAAATATAGGTCAAAGTGACCTAATTTTGCCAGGATGCTGACCTCCCATCAGAGATGCATGCACATGCAAGGTTAGATGATCCTACCATGTACAGTGACTGAGATCTGAACTCAGACCTAAACTTGAATGTAAGTCACTCAAGCGGAAAATATAGGTCAAAGTGACCTAATTTTCTTGGGATGCTGACCTCCCATCAGAGATGCATGCACATGCAAGGTTAGATGATCCTACCATGTACAGTGACTGAGATCTGAACTCGGACGTAAACTTGAATATGACTGAGATCTGAACTCGGACGTAAACTTGAATGTAAATCACTCAAGCAGAAAATATAGGTCAAAGTGACCTTATTTTGCCTGGATGCTGACCTACCACCAGAGATGCATGCACATGCACAGTTAGATTATTGTACTATGCATAGTAACTGAGATATGAACTAAAATGTAAATTTGAATGCAAGCCACTCAAGCGGAAAATATAGGTCAGAGAGACCTAATTTTCTTGGAGGCTGTGAGTTAGCCCAAGATGCACCTGCATGCAAAGTTTGATTACCCTACACTGCATAGTTACTAAGATATATACCCAAATGCGTACGCGGACGCGGACACGGACGCGGACGCCGGGGGTACTCCAATAGTCCCCCTCAACTTCGTTGAGGCGAACTAAAAATCAGTGGACAGGAACCAAACTTATACTTGATTTGTAACTCAATAAGGTAGACTCACATACAAAATAACAGATCAATAACTGCAACAGTTCGAAAGAAAAGTGTTGAAAACTGACATTTTACTTAAATTTTCAAGAGTCCAAGGCCCATAACTCCATCAAAAATCAGTGGACCGGAGCCAAATTTTTATTTGATCTGTAACTCATCAAGGTAGACTCACAATCAAAATATCAGATCAATATCTGCAATAGTTTAGAAAAAAGTGCAGAAAAATGATATTTTACTAAAATGTTCTAAGTCCAAGGCCCATAACTCCATCAAAAATCAGTGGACCGGAACCATACTTAAACTTGATCTGTAACTCATCAAGGTAGACTTACATACAAAATATCAGACCAATACCTTTCAACAATTTAGAAAAAATGTGCGGAAAACTGATGCAGGACTGACAGACGGACGAACAGACGGACAGACAGATGGACAGAGCGCATACTTAAAGTCCCCTTTGGCTATCGCCAGTAGGGGACTAAAAACAGTATCAAAATCTGCCTACAAATAAAAAAAATAATAAAATTTTTGAGATTTGCCCCTTTTGGGCCCCATTTATCTCATGAATGGTACATGCTACCTGAAATCCATTAGCATACTACAGATTGGAAATCTCCTCAGGAGTGCACTTAAAGAAACCCCATCAAATCCGATAATTAATAAAGGTTCTACAGTCAAATAAGTGAAAACACCCAATTTCACCCTGTTTTGGCCCCTTTTTTTATCTATAACAGGAGGGCCATCAACCCGAAATTAAAACCTCAGCATACCTGTGTGCAAGAAACATCATACTAAAATTTGATAATGATCCATCCACTAGAACCATAGTTATGCTGTCCACAGATGACGACTCTGATGATGCCGACACCAACGGCATACCAATATACTACTGAAAAAAATTTGCGGTCGTATAAAAATGTTCTAAGTTCCTTCAAACAAGAAGAGGCCATACTAAAGATCCAAAACTCTCTTATATGATATAGGTCCCCATACTAATACTCAATGCCAAATAAGAGAAGGCTGTGATTCCAGAGAAAAATGTGACAGAAACTTTCAAGATGCCAAAAATATTCTAAATTCTGTCAAACAGGAAGTTGGCATGTGAAAGATCCTAAACTCTCATACACTGTATAGGTCCCCATACTGACACTCCATGCAAATTTGCAAAAAGATAGGATATGTGGTTTTTAATGCGACAGAAATTTTTTGTGACACTGTGGGTGAAAAATATTCTAAGTTACGTAAAGAAATAGTGGGCATGCAAGAGATGCCAAACTCTATTTAACAACATAGGTCCCCATACTGATACTCCATGTGGAATTGCAGGAGGCTGGGAAATGGGGTTCCTGAGAAAAGTGTGACAGAAATTTTCATGAAGCAAAAAATATTCTAAGTTCCGTCAAACAAGAAGTCGGCATGTGAGAGATCCCAAACTAGCTGGGCATATTGTTGAAAGGGAACCTCTTATGGACTATTGTGAGCTTTGAATGGTTTCCCATAGGATCCAATGTTAAACTATGTTCATCTCTGGTGGCCATCTTGAATGTGATGCTGACTTGCCAGACAATTTTTTGAAAGGGGTGAACTAAGGACAATTATGACAAAGTTTGGTTCTAATGTACCAATAAGTTTCAGAGGAGAAAATCTTTAAATACATTTGCCCATAGGGGCCAAGTTAGGACTTTTTGATAAAGTTTCCTTCCAATTGGCCAAGTAGTTTCAGGGAAGAAGATCCTAAGTACATTTCCCAATAGGGTCCAATGTTAAACTATGTTTCCCACTGGCAGCCTTCTTAGATAGGATGAAAAGTTGTCAAACACATTTCTTAAAAGGGCCACCTATGGCCAAATATTTTCAGAGGAGACAATTTTTGCATATATTGTCCATTTTGTGACAAAGTTCCCCACTGGTGGCCATATTAGATAACAAGCTGACTTGGCAGACATATTTTTAAAGGAGACCACCCATGGACTACCTGTGTGCAAGAAACATCATACTAAAATTTGATAATGATCCATCCACTAGAACCATAGTTATGCTGTCCACAGATGATGACTCTGATGATGCCGACACCAACGGCTTACCAATATACTACTGAAAAAAATTTGCGGTCGTATAAAAATGTTCTAAGTTCCTTCAAACAAGAAGAGGCCATACTAAAGATCCAAAACTCTCTTACATGATATAGGTCCCCATGCTTATACTCAATGCCAAATAAGAGAAGGCTGTGATTCCAGAGAAAAATGTGACAGAAACTTCAAGATGCCAAAAATATTCTAAATTTTGTCAAACAGGAAGTTGGCATGTGAAAGATCCTTAACTATCATACACTGTATAGGTCCCCATACTGACACTCCATGCAAATTTGCAAAAAGATAGGATATGTGGTTCTTAATGCGACAGAAATTTTTTGTGACACTGTGGGTGAAAAATATTCTAAGTTATGTAAAGAAATAGTGGGCATGCAAGAGATGCCAAACTCTATTTAACAACATAGGTCCCCATACTGATACTCCATGTGGAATTGCAGGAGGCTGGGAAATGGGGTTCCTGAGAAAAGTGTGACAGAAATTTTCATGAAGCAAAAAATATTCTAAGTTCTGTCAAACAAGAAGTCGGCATGTGAGAGATCCCAAACTAGCTGGGCATATTTTTGAAAGGGAACCTCCTATGGACTATTGTGAGCTTTGAATGGTTTCCCATGGGATCCAATGTTAAACTATGTTCATCTCTGGTGGCCATCTTGAATGTGACGCTGACTTGCCAGACAATTTTTTGAAAGGGGCGAACTAAGGACTATTATGACAAAGTTTGGTTCTAATGTACCAATAAGTTTCAGAGGAGAAAATCTTTAAATATATTTGCCCATAGGGGCCAAGTTAGGACTTTTTTGATAAAGTTTCCTTCCAATCGGCCAAGTAGTTTCAGGGAAGAAGATCTTTAAGTACATTTCCCAATAGGGTCCAATGTTAAACTATGTTTCCCACTGGCAGCCTTCTTAGATAGGATGAAAAGTTGTCAAACACATTTCTTAAAAGGGCCACCTATGGCCCAATATTTTCAGAGGAGACAATGTCCATTTTGTGACAAATAACAAGCTGACTTGTCAGACATATTTTTAAAGGAGACCACCCATGGACTATTGTGACCAAGTTTGGTTCCAATTTGCCCAGCAGTTTTAGAGACGAAAATCTTTGAATGCTTTCCCATAGGGTCCAATGTTAACACCATGTTCCCTGCTGCAGGCCATCTTGGATATGCTACGGACTTGCAGGACACATTTTTAAAAGGGGCCTCCTAAGGGCCATTGTGACTAAGTTTGATTCCAATTGGCCCAGTATTTTCAGAGGAGAAAATTTTTGCATATATTGTCCAATTTGTGACAAAGTTCAACTTTGGCAGCCATCTTAGATAACATGCCGACTTGCCGAACATATTTTTTAAAGGGGACCACATTAGGACTATTGTGACCAAGTTTGGTTCCAACTGGCTCAGTAGTTTCAAGAAGATCTTTGAATGCTTTCTCATAGGTCCAATTTTAAAACTACCTTTCCCGCTGGCGGCTATCTTTGATATGATACGTACTTGCCGGACACATTTTTAAAGGGGCCATCTAAGGACCATTGTGACCAAGTTTGGTTCCAAATGGCCCGGTAGTTCCAGAGGAGAATATCTTTGAATAAAGGGTTCAATTTCCGAAAAAGATCTCCATGGTGGCCATCTTGGAAGGCGTGCCGACTGGTCAGACACATTTTTTAAAGGGACTACCCAAGGACTATTGTGACAAAGTTTTGTTCCAATTGGCCTAGTGGATTCAGAGAAGATGTTTGAACAAAAAGTTAACGATATGCGAACACCTGATGCCAAGAGATGGCAAAAGCTCACTCTGGCATAGCCAGGTGAGCTAATGAAAAGATGAAAAAGTCATGTCTGATGTAAATTTATTAGAAATTTTATAAAAAATAATTATGAATGATACAAAAAAAAATTATAACAACAACAATTAATAAATAATCACAATAATACTAATAAGTAAACTACTGTGTGTCTCGCTTACTTGTTAAATTAAAGTCTTGGTGAAAGTTTCAGTAACTGTATTCAATACACAAATACATGTATTTTATGTTATATCCTCTGGGTTAAGATTGTGTATTTCACACATTTGACTTAGACTAAAACTTTCAGAAACAAGAATTTCCAAGGAAAAATAATTTCCTTCTCCTTTATCGAATTATGTAGGTTTGCTCCTAATGTTTTGGTATTTCTGTCAGATTTTCATACTCCTCTGGTTTTATCCATTTAAAAGCATACTATTTTTTTGCCTGAGGACCCCTTATTTTCATCCATAATTTCATTTTATACATCTTTATGAGCATTCTGTCAAAATATCATTAAATCCTATTTATTTTGTCACATTCATTCATGCTCAAACCTTCTTTAATGTTAAACCTATGAAAAAATCAGAAGAGTTCAGTTTCCAGTCAAATTTTTAATCAATTATATCTCAAAAGAAAGATCAACAACCAATAAAATGTTTTCGCTTAAATTACCCATTTATCAACTTGCTAACACATTCATCTGAAATCCTATTTATTTTTAAATTTAAACCTCCTTAAAACATTGATATTCTTCTCTGAAACAAGACACACAGTAGAAATTACCCTTGTCATGACATGTAAGTAGTTGAGGACAGTATTCCTGTAACAATATTTTACAATTATCCCAAATTTTGAGGTATTTTATACTTTGATTCCATCATATCATTATTCAAGTCTAGCATATTTTTCATTTTCTCTTTCAGAGTTAGTTTTTTAAGTTTATTTTTGTAGTAACTCTTTCTTGATGTTACTTTAAATTGAGATGATTTCCCTGTAAATGCTGTAATTGATCCACTAATAGATTTATGGTTTCCAAAGTACAGTATTCTATATGTTCCTATTGGTTGTGTAAGGGGAATGTCCCACGTAATTGTTATTTCACTGTGTCCAAGAAATATACTGGTTGAATGCCATTCAAATCTGAAAATATTAACAATCTCTAATTCAGTGACATATTGACAATATCGTCAAGTTAATTTGGAAGAATTCAATAATATCATGTACAAATGGTAAATGACAAATTTTTTTTTCATCTATTTCATGAAATTGTCTACACTTTTTTTTATTAGGCATGCAACACCAATGCCCCTGTCAAAGTATATTTGTTCCGCCTAACAGAAGTTCCTTTTGAAGAAATATTATAAACATTGATATAATATTTCTTCTTTTGGGAACATCTGTTATATAACGTTTATTCCGTTCGGAACAAATACTGTAATATTTGTTCCTTTGGAAAAGATATTCTATAATATTTTATCCTTTTGGAACAAATGTTATGACAGAACTTCTGTTCAGTGACAGCCCCCATCCCCTTGAAATCAAAACCCCAAATATTATTAAGGTGGTACGGGGGTCTAAAATTTTGCCAGATAGAATTTTCTGATATTTTCATGATTTACCCTTTGTTATTAGAGCATACAAAAAACAAGAGAAGGGGCAGTCGGAAACGACAGCTAATCCCCTCGCCCATTTATTAAATGTTTGTCTAGTAATATAAGCACTCAAGGAAGTTGTACCATTCAAGGTCTGGCTTGTTACTTAAATCTGAGCCAGTCATGCAAGAAATGTTGTGACCTTTTTTCAATCAGGAGCCTCATACCTAAAGCATATATGCACCTACTGATGAAAGATTAATCTTCTGCAAGTTGTAATATCTAAAATCCAGACTGTAACACAAACGTTATCCTAAGTCACTCATGCATGAGATGTAGGTCAAACTGACCTTATTTTTATCTGGAGCTTTGTAACTTTACAAGATGCGTTTACATACAAAATAATATTCTTCTACGAGTTGTAGTATCTAAAATCCAAGCTGTAACACAAATTTTAAGCTAAGTCACTCATGCATGAAATGTAGGTCAAAGTGACTCAATTTTCATCTGGAGCTTCCTAACTTTAAAAGACATCTCTACATACAAAATATTATTCCTCTACAAGTTGTAGTATCCCAGATCTGGACTCTTACAAAAACTTTAACCTTAGTCATTCATGTATGAAATGTAGGTCAAAGTGACCTAATGTTTATCTGGAACTTCCTAACTTTATAAGATGCATCTACATATAAAATATTATTCCTCTACAAGTTGTAACATCCCAGATCTGGACTCTTACAAAAACTTTTAACATAAGTCACTCATGCATGAAATCTGGAGCTTCGTAACTTTCCAAGACGCATCTACATACAAAATATTATTCCTCTATGACTTGTAGTACCCCAGATCTGGACTCTTACAAAAACTTTAACCTGAGTCACTCATGCATGAAATGTAGGTCAAATCCACCTATTCTATATATCAACCTCAAGTACTCTTCAAGATGCATCCACGGACAAAACACTGTCCATCTACGACTTGTTATTCAAAAGATATATGGTCTTATGTTTGAAGGGACGGACGGACGGACGAACGTACGAACAGGTAAAACCCTATATTCCCTCCCCAACTTCATTGGGCGAAGGGATAATAAAATCAAAGTCCCAAAGGGACTGATGGATTAGTGTCTATGATGGCAATGATCAGTACTATGATCTAATCTATTGATATTTTATGTACACTGTCCAATAGTGTCCATGTATGATATGAATAATTGCCTGTCTATGTCATGCATAATTACTCATTTTTTACTATTGGTCTAATTATAATGATGATATCAAAACCAAGAAAGGTACAAAAACTATGTTTTGCTCATCAAGAAAATTAACATGCCTTTCTGACAGTCAGCAAGTATTTACTGGTGGCCATCTTCGTTTGATCACATCAGCCAATCAATGGCAATCAAACCATTAGAGACAAATATTCAAAGAATTTAGATTTTATACCAGAAACCTATTACATATTATGGGTTCCCTGCTGTACACTCAACATAGACTAAACAATGACAGCACCATCTTGATCAAGTACAGTTTGAAATTTAATTCTAAAGAAGAGACCTGAATGAAAGGTTTGTGAATGCTGACAAGACGCAAAAGCTGACAAGACATGAACAGCAATACCCTGCCCTTTATGGAGATAATAATTCGTCCAAGAAACACATGAAGACGTGAAAATGATGATCTGTGCCAAGTTCT
>MJUU01016194.1:85324-100082 GCA_002080025.1 Modiolus philippinarum | reverse complement strand
TTGACATTTAATCATTGTTAATCCTGTTGTTTATTTCGTATTTCCAAAGTCATTGTTTTAAAACACTTTATACTACATTTTCATTAAAATCTATCCTTATATTCATATAAACATTTCTAAAATTGTATTTTCTCCTATATATACATGTGTACTATATTATCAAAATCTTGCTATTTTTTAAGATTCTGCAGGAAAAATAAGATAGGTGACTTATTGATTTAACTTTATTTTGGAATTCATTTAGTTAACTTTAAACCACAGAAAAAGAAGAGTGTATCCTTTTGTTTTTAGTTGCCTGAACTACCTTAATTTAAACACACATTCATGAATTATTCTCAGTCATAAATGATCAAGAAGATCTGACCTAAAATAACTGTAATACGACAGAAAGTAAAGAAAAAGGGGAGACAAATTACAAATTCCACAAACCTAGTCAAATACAAAGGAACAAGGTGATTGATCTCCATTACCATATAGGGTAAGACCTTTAACAATGATCTAGGCTATTAGCCACACTTAGAATAAAGATTATGGAAATTAACAGCAAGTTGTTTAACAAATATATCTGTCTGAATTAGCTTAGCTGAAGTTATCTTATTATCAAAGTTTGTCATGTCAACATTTTGTAGTTAGATTTATTTGGTTCAGAATGAATTAATTGAAGGTTCATACCTTTCTATCATTTCTGGGATTTGCACCAATGAACTTCACCAAAACTGAATCTCCCTAAAAAAATATATTTATGCATGTATATAAAATGACATAAAAAAATTCTAGAAATAAAACATCAGATTAATCTTACTTCTACCATGAGCAAGCATTGATATAAATCTATGTATTAACTTGATATGGCCTAACTGTTGATTTTTTACCAGTAACAGTATTTTTATAGAATTATTAGTATTGTGAGTTCTAGTATACCTAAGATATGCCTTGTCATTATTTCAAAGAAAAAATACAAATATGAGGATATGTGCTAACAAGGTTCAATCCAAAAATTGTTCATATCTCTTCCATTTTCTACATGTGGTCCCAGAGTTACTCTAGGTCAATGTCAAAACAGCGATCAGGAAATGTACACATACTGTTTCCAGTAGTTTATCAAGTAAAGCATCAAAATAATTACCAGGATGCCAAAATAAAACATGCACATTTCGACGCAAACCACCAAAATATCCAAATTTATGGTATTTCCCGTGTAAATTTAAATACCATGCACTGAATTCATCCGATTTTGACAAAATTCATCTTCTTGTTTAATTTTTTTTTATAGAAATGAGAAAACATCAAAGAAGTAAGCATTTCAAAACAATATGATAATTTTTGAAAAGATTTCCAAACTCTTATCTCCTCCAAATCCTTTATCCATAAAATCCTTAAGAATTTCAAAATTTGTTTTCAAGCTTTCAATATGTGTCAAATCCTTTCCCTAATCCAGTCATTTGCAAAAGAAAGATCGTTGTTTAAATCCAGGAAACTTCTTTAAGGAAGACAACTCTTGTCCAAATCAATACACAAGGCAGGATACTGAAACATGTATGCTATCTGGCTGGAGTGGGAATTGTCGTCAATTGCCTGAAGCATGAATTTCCTTGTAGCAGGACTCAACGGTTAATAAACATTGACTTATTGGCTTGTCCTTTTCTTCTTATAAAATTTAAGTTTCTTGATATTTGGGTTATTGGATGTGGTTTGTTTCCATTGATTTATTCACTTTTTTTACCTTTTTGGGCCATTTAGGGCTTGCTATATGTTGTGAGGTTCCTCACTGTATTGAAGACCAATGGTGACCCCTAGATGCTTTGTTTTGGGTCGTTTTAACCTGGAGATGGGATGTTGTCTCCTTGACATTTACCCCACTTCCTTTCTTTTTCATATTGTAATTAAAAGTAAGTTTTTCAAGCTGTTCATCCACTTCAACCCCAGCAGATATTGTGTAGTATGGGACGAAAGCAATTTACTATTGGTCACTGACTGTATAGAAAATCTTATTCCACTTGGAATTCTGTCCTTAAACCCAATATTCTATAAAGCTAGAATACAGTATCTTTAGTCAAGATTTTTTTTTACAAAACTAACTAGAGCTGTCGCTGAATGGTAGACAGTTATACCCCTCTTACTGAACTCTGAATCAATATAGCAAGTGTAAATCTAAGTGTGTGTTGACACAATACAAGTATGGACAAAATGATATATCTCGCCCAATTTTTCCAGAAAATATTCAAAGATGAAATATTTCTCCTCTAAAATTTTGGACAGCAACCATATAACTTCATGCACATTTTCAGGTGGTGTACTACAACTGTGTAACATTTCATAAAAATCCAAGAAGCTGTTTAGGAGAACATGCACTAAAAAGGTTCATGCCCCCCCCCCCTTCCCCCTTTTCCAGAAAATATTCAAAGTCAAATTATCTCCCCTTCAAAATTTCAGGCAGAAACCATAAAACTTCATGAACATCTTCAGGTCGTGTACTACAACTGTGTAACATTNGCAGCCGTTTAGAAGGACATGTGCTGATAAAGTTCATCCCCCTCCTTTTCCAGAAAATATTCAAAGACAAATTATCTCCCCCTTCAAAATTTCGGGCAGCAACTACATTACTTCATGCAGCAACTGTTTAGGAGAACATGCACTGACAAAGTTCCCTTCCCCAACCTTTTCCACATAATATTCAAAGACAAATTTTCTCCCCTTCAAAATTTCCCACAGCAACCATAGTATTTCATGCACATCTTCAGGTGGTGTACTACAATTGTGTAACATTTCATCAAAATCCAAGCAACGGTTTAGGAGAACATAGGCTGACAAGGTTTGTCCACCTTTTTGCTAGATAATATTCAAAGACAAATTATCTCCCCTTTAAAATTTTGGGCAACAACCATATTACTTCATGCACATTTTCAGAAGGCGTACTACAACTGTGTAACATTTCATCAAAATCCAAGCAGCCATTTAGGAGAACATGTGCCCACAAGGTACATAGACAGACAGACAGACACGTCAGACAGTTGGATGGATGGAAAGACAGATGGAGGGACAGATGGACAGACAAGGTCATTACTATATACCCCCCCAAACTTTGTTTGCAGGGGGTATAATTAATATTTCCCTCATGCAAAGTGCTTAGCTGATCTTAAAAACGTATAAGGTCGTTAAAATTACAGTATCTGTTTTCTAAAATATTAGTTTGATTTGATCTAATCAGACATAACTTCTCCAAATGGCCACCAGAACTGGTCAGCTACTGACATTTGTGTAGGTTGTTATTTTGTAAATACAATAAAAATAACCTGTACTTACCTGTACATAAGATGGCTTAACATCAGAATTTTTTACTACATCACCAAAATTTGTTCCAAATGGAGCCGTGTCAAATATGACACCTGGTAAAAATGAAAGCTGTTTATCTAATAGATTAGGTGGGTTAGGTCCAGGTGGAACTGCTCTTCCCTACAATTGTAAAATTTTAACAAGTTTAGATTCCTGAGGTAAATAATATACTATTCCAAAACTCTATATCAAATCTTTTTTTTTACAATCAGACAACACTTGTGAGGTCTTAAACTACATTTTCAAAATTAATATAGGTCTGACCAAGATATCAATGCTATACCTTAATGCAGTGTAACTGGCTAGAAGTAAAATATATACAGGAAAATTCATCTAGATGGTATAAAGCTCCTAGGAAGATGTTCACACAACAATTTTACTACAGTCCCATATGGTCTAACTACCTTCCCAAATGGCAGTACTGCCCTGTCAGATACCCTTTTTGGAACGGACCATCAAAGGAGAATTTGGGCCATATGGAAAATACATTCAAAGATGTAATCAGAAACCACTAGTCCAAAATATACCAAATTTTGTCACATGGTCCTTAGATAATCCCTTCCGAAAATGTATCTTGGCAGGTACGTCATACATCTTCCATTATGGCTGTCAGCAAAGAACATCATTAAACAATGGACCCAATGTAAATCACATTTAAAGATCTTTTTCTTAGGAACTACTGGTTCAATTACAATCAAACTTTGTCACAATGGTCCTTAAATGGTCTCCTACAAAAGTGGCATTTTACCGGGTAACAACTCTTCATCCATGAACTTCAGTTGGTAACATAATTTAGCATTAGATCATGCTGAAACACATCAAAAATTTGGTCTCTGAAAATCCTAATCCAAGTGGAACAAACTTGATCACAATTGTCCTTGGAGGGTTTCTTTCAGTACTTATCTTGATCAAACATGACCACCAGCAGAGCAAATAATTTAACATTGGACGATATTGGAAATGTCATGCCTCTGAAACTACTTTCTGTGTCAACTTTGTCCAGATGAGCAATACAGGCTCTATAGGGCCTCTTGTTTTTTCATGTTGTCCATTTGTGACAAAAAGTGCTTTCCATTGGGTTCCTTGTCTAAGTATGTCCCCTGCTGGTGGTCATCTTTGATGGGGTAGACCTCTGGGATACAATGTTTTAAAGGGGACCATCAAAAAAATGTCTATTCTCATTTGTAAAATAGAAACATTGTAACAACCTGTAAATTATGATGATGATGATGATGATGATGATGATGGTAAAAACTCTGGAGTGACTAATCCTTCATCTTTCCTGAAAAGTTCATCAATAGTTTCCCAGGAGTTGACCATAATGTTAAGAAAGATGACAAATCGAAAAGCCTTGAGTGACCCTTTTGGTCAGGTAAGCTATTAAAAGTAATTGGGGAGTCTGCTCATGGACTTCTTGAATACCTACTAATAAGGGATTAATTATTGCTAATGCTTAATATTTTAATATGAGGTGTCTTTGATTCTCAGACTCCATTTTGATTGTTTGAGTACCATATTCTGTGTAACCTTAGTTACCTTACTAAAATTACTATTTTCAATAATTAACTATTGATTGCAGGTCCTGAATAGTTAATGATTACTTTATTCCTCGGTACCTCCATGAGGAGCCTCACTAGTGTTCAACCTTGTCAATTATGCTTGTATTTATGTTTTTGTTATTTGTATTGTATACCTATGCATGTATTTAGGAGAGAGCTTTTATAATCTTTGCCTGCTGCCCAATCCTTTTCAATAAGTTTAAATCAAATCAAGTTTAAATCAAAACTAACCTTTGCCATTGCCTCTGCTAACATGACAAATTGTTGTATATAAGCTTGCAAGGTGTGTGGACCAAAGATTGTGGATCCTGCCTCGTATCTCTGTGCCTACAGATAAAAGAAAGGAGTTTCAAAAACATAAGTTGATTCATATAATCTGCTTATTTGCTTGGGAGATTTAAAAGAACATGTTTCCCTAGCATCAAATGAATAAATAAACTTGATATAAAACGGTTGCAATTAGGCTAATGTTGATTTTGTTATTACTCAAATGTATGCAGTATTCAATTAGTCATTATTAAATGGATAATTTTCACAAAATATATGAAATAAAAAGTGTGTTTCCATGAAATAAGATTATTATATATTGAATTGCCTTTATATCTTGCCATTAGATCAAAGACCAAGGAGAAATAGAGCTGTCACTGAGTTGCAGCAAGATATATCCCCACTTATTGAACCCTGTATCAATATGGTAAGTGAAAATTTTAGTGTATGTGGAAAAAATACAGGTATGGACACGTTACAAGGTTGGACATAATACAAGTATGGACACAATGATAACTGTACCTCCCCCTTTTTCCAGAAAATATACGGTTTAGTAATCTCCCCTCCAAAATTTCCAGCAGTAACCACATTACTTCATGCACATCTTCAGGAGGTATACTTCGACTATGTAACATTTCATCAAAATCTAAACACCTGGTTAAGAGGACATATGCTGAAAATTTTTCTCCCCTTTTTCACAGAAAATATTTTAAAAACAAATTATCTCCCGTTCCTATTTTCAAACAGCAACCATATTATTTCATGCACATCTTCAGGTGGTATACTTCAACTGTGTAATATTTCATGGAAATCAAAGAAGCTGTTTAGGGAGAGATGTGCTGACAAGGTTCCTCCTCCCTTTTTTTTTCAGAAAATATCCAAAGACGAATCATCTCCCCTTTAAAATTTCAGGCAAGAACCTTATAACTTCATTCACATCTTCAGGTGGTATACTACAACTGTAACATTTCATCAAGCCCAAGAAGCTGTTTAAGAGGATATGTGCTAACAAGGTTCATACCCCCTTTTTACAGAAATTATTCAAAGACGAATTATATCCTGTCATAATATCCCACAGCAACCAGATTACTTCATGCACATCTTCAGGTGGTATACTACAACTGTGTAATAATTCATCAAAATCCAAGCAGCTATTTAGGAGGACATGCAGTGACAAGGTACATGGACAGGCAGACGGACAGACAAGATGAAATCCTATATACCCCAAAACTTTGTTTGCTTAGAAGTTAATCTTCCAGGGAAGACATGTGTCGCCTTGCCTGTGTTATAACGCAAAAAATATTTCGTTCAGTCAAAGACAAAGTGGGCATGCAAGAGATCCCAGACTCTCTTACACAGTATATGTAAAAATACTGATACAAAATTGCAGAAGACAGGAATATATGGTTCCTGAGAAAACATGACAGAAATTTCAAGACACGAAGTTCCGTCAAACAGGAAGTGGCCACTGTACAGGTCCCCATACTGATACTCCATATTGAATTGCATAAGGCTTGGATATCCGGTTCCTGAGAAAAGTGTGACAGAAATTTTCAAGACGCACAAAAAATATTATACATGTAAGTTTCGTCAAACAGGAAGTGGGCATGCTAGAGATCTCAAACTCTGTTGCAATACTGATACTCAATGCCAAATTGCAGAAGGCTTGTCTACACGGTTCCCGAGAAAAATGTGACAATTTTTTGTTACTCAAGAAATGGATAGCTACATGTCGCCACTGAGTGAACGTAGACAACACAACTGTTTGATGTTGATTTTTTTTATTTGGTCATTTGTATCAAGCAGTTTTAATTTGTGGATTTTTAAGGTCGATGTGGTTAATCCTATAATATAAATTGATATATCTTTTTACCTGATATTCTTCAAATGTAGTCACATAATCAGCATAATCATTGGATAATCCTGCAATAACTGGAATTGTATCTGCTGGGAAACCATTATCAACAAGTGTCTGAAGTAAAGAAAGCTCTCGTCACTTCTGTTGTATATGTTTACATATATGAAGATTGGAGCAAATCTGTGCAAGTATTAAAGATATTAAGAAAATGCCTAAAGGTTATAAGTGACAACTAGAGGCTCAGACACTGAGCTTGTATTGCTCACCTGACAAAATGCTGAACAGCAGGATTTTTCTGTATGGTGGCCTTAACTTTGTTAAGGACCTTCAGTTCATCATTCCTGTAAAGTTTGGTTGAATTTGCTTCAGCGTTTTCAGAGGAGAAGAAGAAAATGTAAATTTTCCCATGGGGTCCAATGTTAAACCTTAGATCCGCGCTGGAAGCCATGTTTTTATTGGATGGAATCGAAATGAACAATCTCTGTAAAGGACCTTCCATACATCATTCCTGTAAAGTTTGGTTGAATTTGCTTCAGTGGTTTACAGAGGAGAAGATGAAAATGTGAATTTCCCATAGGGCCAATTTTAAACTATGTTCCGTGCTGGCAGCCATGTTTTTTATCGGATTGGAACGAAATGAGCAATCTTTATTAAGGACCTTTAGAACATCATTCCTGTAAAGTTTGGTTCCATTTGCTTCAGTGGTTTCAGAGAAGAAGAAGAAAATAAGAATTCTCCCATAGGGTCCAATGTAAAACCCAAGTTCCGCGCTGGCGGCCATGTTTTTTATCGGATAGGACTGAAATGAGCAATCTTTGTAAAGGACCTTCCATACATCATTCCTGTAAAGTTTGGTTGAATTTGACTCAGTGGTTTCAGAGGAGAAGATAAAAATGTGAATTTCCCATAGGGCCAATGTTAAACTATGTTCCGTGCTGGCGGCCATGTTTTTTATCGGATCGGAAAGAAATGAGCAATATTTGTTAAGGACCTTTAGAACATCATTTCTGTAAAGTTTGGTTGCATTTGCTTTGGTGGTTTCAGAGGAGAAGAAGAAAATGTGAATTTTCCCATTGGGTCCAATGTTAAACCATGTTCCGTGCTGGAGGCCATGTTTTTTGTAGCATCGGAACAAAATGAGCAATCATAGTAAAGGACTTTCCATACATCATTCCTGTAAAGTGTGGTTGAATTTGCTTTAGCTGTTTCAGAGCAGAAGATGAAAATGTGAATTTTTCCATAGGGTCCAATGTTAAACCTAAGTTCTGCGCTGGCTGCCATGTTTTTTTATTGGATCGGAAAGAAATGAGCAATCTTTGTAAAACACCTTCCATACATCATTCCTGTAAAGTTTGGTTGAATTTGCCTCAGTGGTTTCAGAGGAGAAGATGAAAATGTGAATTTCCCTTAGGGCCAATGTTAAACTATGTTCCGTGCTGGCGGCCATGTTTCTTATCGGATCGGAAAGAAATGAGCAATTTTTGTTAAGGACCTTTAGTACATCATTCCTGTAAAGTTTGGTTCCATTTGCTTCAGTGGTTTGAGAGAAGAAGAAGAAAATGTGAATTCTCCCATAGGGTCCAATGTTACACCTAAGTTCCGTGCTGGCGGCCATGTTTTTTGTCGCATCGGAACTAAATGAGCAATCATTGTAAAGGATCTTTCATACATCATTCCTGTAAAGTTTGGTTGAATTTGCTTCAGCTGTTTCAGAGCAGAAGATGAAAATGTGATTTTCCCATAGGGTCCAATGTTAAACCATGTTCTGTGCTGGCGGCTATGTTTTTTGTCGGATCGGAACGAAATGAGCAATCATTGTTTAGGACCTTAGTACATCATTCCTGTAAATTTTGTTTGAATTTGCTTCAGTGGTTTCAGAGCAGAGGATGAAAATGTGAATTTTCCCATTGGGTCCAATTTAAAACCTAAGTTCTGCGCTTGCGGCCATTTTTTTTTTGTCAGATCAGAAGGAAATGAGCAATCTTTGTTAAGGACCTTTAGTACATCATTCCTGTAAAGTTTGGTTCCATTTGCTTCAGTGGTTTCAGAGAAGAAGAAGAAAATGTGAATTCTCCCATAGGGTCCAATGTTACACCTAAGTTCCGCGCTGGCGGCCATGTTTTTTGTCGCATCGGAACAAAATGAGCAATCATTGTAAAGGACCTTCCATACATCATTCCTGTAAAGTTTGGTTGAATTTGCTTCAGCTGTTTCAGAGCAGAAGATGAAAATGTGATTTTCCCATAGGGTCCAATGTTAAACCATGTTCCGTGCTCGCGGCCATTTTTTTTGTCAGATCAGAAGGAAATGAGCAATATTTGTTAAGGACCTTTAGTACATCATTCCTGTAAAGTTTGGTTCCATTTGCTTCAGTGGTTTCAGAGAAGAAGAAGAAAATGTGAATTCTCCCATAGGGTCCAATGTTACACCTAAGTTCCGCGCTGGCGGCCATGTTTTTTGTCGCATCGGAACTAAATGAGCAATCATTGTAAAGGACCTTCCATACATCATTCCTCTAAAGTTTGGTTGAATTTGCTTCAGCTGTTTCAGAGCAGAAGATGAAAATGTGATTTTCCCTAGGGTCCAATGTTAAACCATGTTCTGTGCTGGCGGCTATGCTTTTTGTCGGATCGGAAAGAAATGAGCAATCATTGTTTAGGACCTTAGTACATCATTCCTGTAAATTTTGTTTGAATTTGCTTCAGTGGTTTCAGAGCAGAGGATGAAAATGTGATTTTTCCCATTGGGTCCAATTTAAAACCTAAGTTCTGCGCTTGCGGCCATTTTTTTTGGTCAGATCAGAAGGAAATGAGCAATCTTTGTTAAGGACCTTTAGTACATCATTCCTGTAAAGTTTGGTTCCATTTGCTTCAGTGGTTTCAGAGATGAAGAAGAAAATGTGAATTCTCCCATAGGGTCCAATGTTACACCTAAGTTCCGCGCTGGCCGCCATGTTTTTTGTCGCATCGGAACAAAATGAGCAATCATTGTAAAGGACCTTCCATACATCATTCCTGTAAAGTTTGGTTGAATTTGCTTCAGCTGTTTATGAGCAGAAGATGAAAATGTGATTTTCCCATAGGGTCCAATGTTAAACCATGTTCCGTGCTCGCGGCCATGTTTTTTGTCGGATCGGAACGAAATGAGCAATCATTGTTTAGGACCTTTAGTACATCATTCCTGTAAAGTTTGGTTCCATTTGCTTCAGTGGTTTCAGAGAAGAAGAAAATGTGAATTCTCCCATAGGGTCCAATGTTACACCTAAGTTCCGCGCTGGCGGCCATGTTTTTTGTCGTATCGGAACGAAATGAGCAAACTTTGTAAAGGACCTTCCATAAATCATTCCTGTAAAGTTTGGTTGAATTTGCTTCAGTAGTTTCAGAGGAGAAGATGAAAATATGAAAAGTTTAACGGACGGACAGATGACGGACGCCAAGTGATGGCAATAGCTCACACTGACCCTTTGGGTCAGGTACTGTCCGGACAAATGCTCGCAGTTACTGACAGCTAGCTAAGGACATAATTTCCGTTGACTATGATATCAAGCCTTCTTACATATGAAATTTCAATTGAAATACTTCTAAATAGATTTGGTATAACAACATCATCAATTATGAAAGAAGAACATGATATTGTGCAATGCCAAATACTGCCAATATGAAAAATTGTTTAAATTTAGTTATGGTGTAAAGCATTAGGAGATTTAACAACAAGGCTGCATTTATATCCTTTATGAATAAGTTTGTTCAAGGGATTAATAAGTTTGGAAGGACATTTTTTTAATGTATGCGCTTTGTAAATGATATTGCCATAGAAGTTTGGATGTGAAATGCCCTGATGTATAAGAGCCCTGCATGTAGAACCAAATTTTCTTAATAAGTCAATGTATCTATAATAAAATTTAGAGAATGTTTTTACCAATTTATAATATCTAAACCCTTGATGCATAAGTTTTTCAGTGAGACAAAGATTTCGGTCGTTGAAGTCAGAAACATTACTACATACTCGTGCATATCGAACAAGTTGTGAAATGTAGTCCCCGCAAGAAGGGGCTAACAGAACATCACCGTCGAGATGGGGGAAATTGACTATAGGGAATGAGAAATTATCCCTTTTATCATAAACCTTAGTGTTTAACTTTCCTTGATTTATTGATATATCAAGATCAAGAAAAGGAGTATAATTACTGCTGCTATTGGATTTATTTAAAGTAAGTTCTGAGGATAAATTTCATCTGTAAATTTAGAAAATTCAGGATTATTTAAAGCCAAAATATCGTCCAAATATCTATATGTATTATTAAATTTATCCACTAAATGCTGTTTAGAAGGGTCTTTTTGAATTTTTGCCATGAATTGTGACTCGTAGCAATAAAGAAATAAATCTGCTATGAGAGGTGCACAGTTGGTACCCATAGGAATACTATTTTTTGCTGATAGACTGTATCACCGAAACGAACAAAAATATTATCAAGAAGAAAATTTCATGCTTTTATTATATCCTGACAAGTCCAGTTGGTATATTTGTCATGTTTGTCGTCACTGAAAAACGATTTAAATGTATTGCAACAAATGTCCATACATCCTGATTTTTTTAAGGACCATTTGATCAAAAACGAAAATTTCTCTTTGATGAGTGTATGTGGTAATGTAATATAGAGGTTAGAAAAATCATAGCTATCAACGGAGGTGTATGCTTCATTAACAGATCAAAGTCTTTCCAAAACATCTACCGAATTTTTAACACTCCAAAAGTAGTGAATTCCGCTGTATTCATAACATTTGTTGCTAAAGTCGATGACAAGATTTTTTATGGTAGTAAGTGAACTGGTCAATAAAACAGAAATATGTGTAGTTGAACATTTACTTGATGCCGAAATAAAACGAAATTTGAAAGGATTTTTGTGTAGTTTAGGAAGCCAATACATAGTAGGAATGCTTTTATAATTAGAAGTTGCTTTAAGTTCAGCTGTAGCTATTATGTGATCATCAATTATTTGTGTTTCTGTTGACGTGGTAGCTTGAAATGTACTGGAATTGGTAATTTCATTCCGAAGCACCTCGATGTAATACTTACGTCAAACAACGACCACATTATTGGCTGCTTTATCTGCTGGAACAAATATATACTCTTTTTCCAATTCTTTTAACTTCTGTTTGATTTTTGAAATAGCAGGAATGGTATTCTGCTGCTTATAATGTGTTTCAAAATGATTTATTCGGATATCAACAACTTCCATGCATTTGTTAATGAAAGTGTCTAATGATTATTCTTTTACACCACTTTTTACAGAATGACATGTATTTTTTTTCTCTTGGTGGGGGTATAAAAATAAATAAGTGGCATTCCACCTCCTGGTGGGAATTTTTCCTGGAATAGCCCTTACCTTTTTAACTGCATCTCTTGTTCTTCTACCAGACATAGTCCTGTAATGTTAAAAACTAAAAATATAAAGGTGCAAATGATGGCAACTAGTTTTTCAGCTACACAGGAACACATCATTATGTCTAAAAATGCTGATAAACTTATAATAACTGATGTGTTCATAATCTAATCTGAAGCACATTATTTAATACCATGATACTTCTTACACTTGAAAATTGGGAGTATGTTAAACACTTTTCATATGACCTTGACCTTAAAATTAGCACAGTACAATACACCTTATTCTTACTTCTGCCAGCACCATTTTTACCTTGAACTGATTGAAAACCTGGGCTAAACAGGGGATATTCACATCTCTTTCTTTCGGATAAGATAAGCTGGTTGTAAATGTAAGCCATGGATAAAACAGTTGATTCACCTCATCTTTTCTAAATAATAAGTCCTTAAAGATTAAAGTAAGCACATGCTACAATTTATTCCCTTTGCTCATAATGGCTGGTAGACGTGATGACGCCAGCTGACCTTTGTTGACCCCTATGTAATATCGGATATTTTCCGGAATGGAACAGAATTGGGTAAGTAAGAAAGTCATGTATTAGGACTCCATACACTGGTTATTGTGAGGGATTTCTTATACTTTTGCAATGAAGAAATCATTCCAAAAACAGTAATGGTGCATTAAGTGATACCCTATCACATTTCACAAAATTTAAAGGGGCATAATT
Organism: Modiolus philippinarum; assembly: GCA_002080025.1. NCBI lineage: Eukaryota > Metazoa > Mollusca > Bivalvia > Mytilida > Modiolidae > Modiolus > Modiolus philippinarum. The sequence goes on along the minus strand of MJUU01016194.1, from coordinate 86,955 downwards.
CCAGATCCCTTGGACCTCTGAATCCGAAATCAAACATGACTTTTGAGTTTTGTAATACAATCTATCAAACATGACTTTTGAGTTTTGTAATACAACCTAAGTACCAAGTTTGATGTCTGTAACTTATTTTGGTCAGAAGTTATCTGTCGGAGACTTTCAGAGGACATGGATAAACAGAAGCAAGGACACACGGACTCACAACTGAAGGTATCACACAATTACAATACCTCTACGTATATATTCAAAATGAAGCAAAAGGCATTTAATGATGACCAACTGAAAAACTTACGTAAACTCTGCAGGAACTGCAATCATAGCTAGCTGTCCAACTCTCAACAACTGAACATCCACAATTTCTGGTTCCCACATATAGGGAGAGGATATCTATTTAATGATAAAACTTGTTACACAAAAAAAAAGAAACAAAGATGCATACATTGTCGAGACAAGCTTAACCTCACTCATACCAAATTTTTAAAGTCCCATCAAAAAGGGTGTTGATATTGTACAAAAACAAACAACAGGCTCAGAGACTGACCTTGCATCAATCATCTGACAAAATACTTCTAAGCCACACCTATGCTTTAGACCAAAAATGATATTCAGAGGAGATGATCAAAATATGATTTTCACTTAGGGTTCAAAGCGAAACTAAGTTTTGTGCTTGAGGCCATCTTTTTTGTCAGATACAAACAAACTGATCTATCTGTGTAAAGTACCCTCCATATATTATCCCAATACAGTTTACTTAAATTTGCTTCATTATTTTCAGATCAAATAATAAAATGATGATTTTTCCATAGGGGCCAGTGCAGTGTTCTCCCCATGCCCTTTTAGCATTGGGGTACCCCGATGCTATAATTCTTGAACTGGAAACTTTCATCTTTACCCCTACGCTATAATTTTTACCCCGATGCTTTCCAGGCAGATATTTTACTTGATGCTATATTTCTTGCTCATGTGCACATGCTGAATATACAAAAGAGAAACAGTTTAAGCATAATGCTTCTGTATTTTATGTAAAATTTCATTATAACTATCATTAATAAGTAATTAAAAACCTTTATAAACGACGCAAGTATTACACTGACCTCTCGCCTAATGTCAAGCTATAAATTTACCCCTACTCTATTGAAAAATCATAGGAGAACACTGGGCCAATGGTAGACTATGTTTCAGTACTGGGGGGCTACGTTTTTAGTTGGGTCAGAAAGAAATATGCAATTCTGTAGAGAACCTCCAAAACACCATTCCTGCAAAATCTGATTGAACTTTCTTCAATAGTTTCAGAGGATATGATGAAAATGATGATTTTCCCACAGGGTCTAATGTTAAAATTATGTTCTGTGCTGTGCTTTTTATTGGATTGGAACAAAATGAGCCATTTCTGTAAAAGACTTTCCAAACATCATTCCTGTAAAATTTGGTTGAATTTTGCTCAGTTGTTCAGAGGAGATAATGAAAATGTGAAAATATAACACTATAGAACAGACAAGGGAGACAGACAACTGACTGCAAGTGATAGCAATAGATCAAATTGCCCCTTTGGGTAGGGGAGCTAAAAACACTTAAAACTGACAACTCAATACAAGAAAATGTGAATCCTTTCAGGCAGAGAAAAGAATTTATCC